>SJYC01023392.1:0-12166 GCA_006408675.1 Madoqua kirkii
GTTTATCTTTTGAGAGGTAAGATAACTAATTTTTTTATCTTTATTGTTTTATGCCATTTCCTTCATGTGCTTATATACTATATTTGCATATATATAGTATATGTGTATCATAATTAACATATATTTGTATATAGTAGAGTAACAGAAACATTATTCTTAAAAAAGTAATAGATCAATGAATAAAATAATTCTTAAATTTTACATATTACTCCATTATTTATGACCAACCTAGATAGTATATTGAAAAGCAGAGAAACTGCTTTGCTGACTAAGGCCCATCTAGTCAGGGCTATGGTTTTTCCTGTGGTCATGTATGGATGTGAGAGTTGGACTGTGAAGAAGGCTGAGCGCCAAAGAATTGATGCTTTTGAACTGTGGTGTTGGAGAAGACTCTTGAGGGTCCCTTGGACTGCAAAGAGATCCAACCAGTCCATTCTGAAGAAGATCAACCCTGGGATTTCTTTGGAAGGAATGATGCTAAAGCTGAAACTCCAGTACTTTGGCCACCTCATGAGAAGAGTTGACTCCTCTCAAAAGACTCTGATGCTGGGAGGGATTGGGGGCAGGAGGAGAAGGGGTCGGCCGAGGATGAGATGACTGGATGGCATCATGGACTCGATGGACGTGAGTCTGAGTGAACTCCAGGAGTCGGTGATGGGCATGGAGGCCTGGTGTGCTGTGATTCATGGGGTCGCGAAGAGTCACACATGACTGAGCAACTGAACTGAACTGAACTGAATGTTTATTTAGCTTATTTTTATATACAGATTTTATTAGACTCAATGGATATTATGTGGCACTTATAATGGAATAATAAGGGATTAAAATATTTGCATATATCATGTAGTCATCATATTTGGTGGCTCATATGACCAAAATCACTTAAAATATTTTTTGTGAAATATGCTCATTATCTAATTCTATTTTCCATAACTCTCCCATTCTACCTTAGACTTTTCCAAATGATTGAAATTGGAAATATAAATTGGAATCTAGCTAAAATAATTTATTGCTTAAAATGGTATACTGACTTTCTTTTGAAAGTCTAATGCTGAACTATGAAATACATGAACATTCAATGGCTTAAAACAATAAGATTTATTAGCCCGTGAACATGCAGTTCGTTGATTTAACCTGGTCTTAGCCGGTTAGTTCTGTTTATTTTGGCTGGACTTATTCTCAGATCTAGTAATCAACCAGCTGTAAACTGATGTAGGTTAGCTATGGGAAAACTGGCGCAACTGACTCTCACCATTTGCCTTTAAATGTCTAGGTTGAGCTTATTTTCTCAGGACAGAGATGCAAGGGCACAACTGAAAGCTTCCAAGTACTTTTCAAGGCTCTGCTTTTAAAATGCTTGCCAATATTCCATTGACCAAAGCAAGTCTTATGCCCAAATCCGTAGCAATAGTGGGAGAGTTCTGTTTGGTTTTAGGTCAAAAAACATGAACACTAGGTGGGGAGCAGAATAAGGTCAGCAATGGAAATAGTCTACCACATGTGATATGAACACATTGGAAACGACTGTAGGAGTTATAATCATCTGTGGAACATATTAACATAAACATACCCCTCTCCCTCAGATTCTCACTCAAAATGTATATGTGTTCAAAAAGCCGTACAGATGATTGGAATATATACACCTGATTGGGAATCACTAGCTTAATAAAATTAATACCAAGAGATATGGTGTGGCAATTTGATTGGTCTGAGAATGTACTTATATTTTTGGAACAGTCAAACAGTTTATCTGGTTCAGGGCATCCACAGAAACTTTAAAAGTAAGCCATGTATTCAAAGGAAAATTTCTTTCTAGGGCTTGTGATTTATCCCTTGTGCTTACTTTTTAAAATATAAAAATCAAGAATAATAAATATCTAACATCAATAAAATGTTCCTCCTAGATTCCCTGTTTTCATGTTTTCACTTGGTTTTTCTACTTATTTCATTTTATAATCCAGTTTTTTCCTTGATCCAGACTTCCCAAAGGATCTGTCTTCATCCTCATACTTGCTCTGATTCAGTGGACTTTTCTAATAATAGCTTAGTAGTAAACTCTGACTAAAGTCTATGCCACAAAATAACTCTGCCTTTAGTGTTTTAGTGCCATTTGAATTACTAATACCAGAATGTTATTTTCCAGCTCCATCGTAAAATGTTATTGTAGTAAAATATCAAAGGTCAGGTTAAAAATACTGAAATAAGAAAATATATATGAAAATTGACTCATGAATACACATAAATACGTACAAGAACTCTACTACATTTTAACATAGGAAAAACCATAGACTATTTTCTCTTTCAATTTTTCCATTTTTTAATCTGCTTCATTGACTGA
The DNA here is from genome assembly GCA_006408675.1 of Madoqua kirkii. Taxonomy (NCBI): domain Eukaryota; kingdom Metazoa; phylum Chordata; class Mammalia; order Artiodactyla; family Bovidae; genus Madoqua; species Madoqua kirkii. The sequence goes on from SJYC01023392.1 coordinate 2,339, forward strand.
CTTTAAAATAATCTCTCATCTAGAAACTTCAATTCATATGAAAAAATAAGGTTATTTTTGATGTTCAAGAATTTTGTTGGTATACCTATTTTTGTCTATTTTCATTTTGTTTTGCCTTGGTGTTTTATCTGTGAAACATTGTCAGACGAGTGTCATGAGCTTTTATGTCTGTGTACTCATCTAGAAGCTTTGGAGTCTGGGGAATTGTCTAAGTCTTCAATCAATTTTAAGTTGAGTTTTGTTTATGATGTAAGATTAAGGCCCAATTCCACTTTTAAGTATGTGGATATCAATTTTTCTAAATGCCATTTATTAAGGACACGACTGAAGCGACTTAGCAGCAGCAGCAGCAACTTTTCCTCATTGTGTGTAATGAGGAAAAGCACCCTTGTCAAAGATCGATTGATCACATGATATATGGACTTATTTCTGGGTTTTCTATATGTTGTTCCATTGATGTGAATGCTTTTCCTTATGTCAATAGGATACTTCTTTAATTACTGTATCTTTGAAGTAAATTTTGTAATAAGTAAATGTGATGCCTTCAACTTTTTTCTTCCTTCTCCAAATTTTTTGGTTATTTAGATATTTTGTGTTTCCAAATGTAGTTTAGATTGTTTTTTATACTGTAAAAAAATGTCATTGGGATTTTGATAGGGATTGTTTTGAATCTATAGATCACTTTCGATAATATGGATATTTTGACAACCCTATGTCTTTCAGTCAAACTAAAACTCTTCGAAGAAAAAGAAACAATGAGTAGATTGAAGCAACTACCAATAGCATTAAAAATGAACTGAGGACATGCATAAACATTTCTCCAAAGAAGCCATACAGGTACCTTTTTGAAAAGGTATTAAACATCGTTAACCATTAGGGAAATACAAATTATAGCTACAATGAGGTATCACTTCATACCTGTTGCTGCTGCTGCTGCTGCTAAGTCGCTTCAGTCGTGTCCCACTCTGTGCGATCCCATAGACGGCAGCCCACCAGGCTCCCCTGTCCCTTGGATTCTCCAGGCAAGAACACTGGAGTGGGTTGCCATTTCCTTCTCCAGCGCATGAAAGTGAAGTCGCTCAGTCGTGTCCAACTCCTAGCGACCCCATGGACTGCAGCCCACCAGGCCCCTCCGTCCATGGGATTTTCCAGGAAAGAATACTGGGTGGGTTGCCATTGCCTTCTCCGTCATACCTGTTAGGATGGATATTAAAAGAAAAAGATGAGTATTGTCCAGGATGTGGAAAAATTTCAACCCTTATAAACTGTTGGATGAAACGCAAAAATGGTGATGCCACTATGGGAAATAGTATGGAGGATCCTCGATAGATGAAAAACAAAACTGCCTCATGATCCAGCAATCCCACATCTGGGTATTTATTTAAATAGTTGAAATTAGGGTCTCGAAGAGATAGTAGCATTTCCATATTGCAATACTAGTCACAGTAGTCAGATATGGAAACCAACCTGAATATCCATCAGTGGATATGTGGTATAAAAATACAATGGACTATTACTCAGCTTGAAAAAATATGAAAAATGTGCGATATGGGAAAACATGGATGAATTGTAAAACATTATACTAAGTGAAATAAGCCAGCCACAGGAGAGTATATATGGCATGATTTCATTTATATGAGATATCCAGAATAGTCAAAATAATACAAGTAGGGAGCAGAATAGTGGTTGCCAGGGCTAGGAGAGAAGGGGAAATGGGGAGCTTCTAACCAATGGGTGTGAAGTTTCAGTAATGCACGCTGAATACATTCTAGAGATCTGCTGTATGTTATCATGCCTAGAATTAACAGTTCTGCATTATACACTTAGAGATCTGTTAGGATGGTAGAACTTATAGTAATTACTACATGAGTAAAGGGCTTCCCTGGTGGCTCAGATGGTAAAGAACCTGCCTGCAATACAGGAGACTGGGTTCTATTCCTGAGTGGGGAAGATCCCCTGGAGGAGGGTATGGCAACTCAGACCAACCAATATTCTTGCCTGGAGAATCCCATGGACAGAGGAGCCTAGAGGGCTGCAGTCCACAGGGTTACACAAAGTCAAAAGTGACTGAAGTAACTTAGCACTCATGCCACAGTAAAACACAAATAAAAATAATATTATTGGATGAATTAGATTAAATGTCATATTTGAAGAAGCTCCTTAAATGGATGATCTAACTATTGAAAAGCTGAGGCCTGGTTTTAGAAAACTGGACCAAAGAAAGTCTAAAGCCATGTTTCCTGGCACCATGTTGTGTCACCTTTTCTGAGTCTGAAGCCAAAACTCATAGCTTAAAGAGTAGGATGTTGATTGTCAATGTGTTACTAATCAAAAACTAAGCCCTAAGATTTCCAAACCAGACATATTTGCAAAACCATTGCAATTTCTTATTTTTTCCCCAGTATCAGCTATTCATCTCACACTCCTGAAAAGCAATGCATGACTTCATTCATTATGATCTGTGCTTTGGTTTGAACAATTCAGGAATATTCATCAAGATTTACCATTAATCAGTTAAAGATGTTCATAAACAAAGCCAATGAATAATTCATATAAAATTGAGTACATGTGCTCTTATGATGAATAATCATGAACTGATCTGGAATTTGTTAATGACTTATGAATATTTATCTCTCGATGGTACTCCTGTGCAATTCACAATACCATGAAAACAGCTCGCTTTAGATTTCACTATGTACTTCTGCTGAAGATGCCATTGGGACCATTAAGTATCTTTCCTAAAGGATTATAAGGCAATAAAAACTGTCAATGTGATGTCATCTGCAAGACTTACTAAACACAAAAAAAATATTAATTTTTTTCCCATAGTCTCAATTCAGATTTTTCTCAGATAATATTGCCTTTTACCATATAATCTTCTTATATGACAAAAAGATTGCTATGTGAGGCTCCCTTAACTAGGCAGATGTGAAAAATGTGAAAAAATAAGTCAAATTGAAAACCAAATGCTGGAAATAACATTTCCCTGAAGCAGCCACTAATCTTATGCCAGGTGCAGAATGCAATGCTCTTTTGTGAATATCTTCTTAGTGTGCCCTCTGGCCACTTGCAAATTGGAAATTTGACAACAACTTTGGATTCAGTGTTTAAAAGACATGAGATACTTCAGCCTAGGATTGTCATCAGCTGGCTCTTCTCAGGATGAGGAGAGTTAACAAGCAACGTTTTTGGAACACTTAAGGGGTTCCAAGTGCTTGGCAATCATTTACCAGTTAATCTTTGTTTGAGGGAGGTCAATTTTCACATGAATTTTCTGCCTGAATTTTCATGTGAAGTGTTTCACACAGATGTGAAATAATCTCTAAAAAGGCCACAGGGCAGGCAGCAAATCTAGGGTAAAAAATAATCAGATATAGACCGGGATCAACTTGAGGAATAAGAAAATTATACCTTTGGTTGACCATGTGGATGTTCTTTCTACCAGCTACTCTTACTCTAAACACAGTCAGTGAGTCAGTTCAGTCGCTAGTTGTGTCCGACACTGTGGCCCATGGACTGCAGCACGCCAGGCCTCCCTGTCCATCACCAACCCCCAGAGTTTACTCAAACTCATATCCATCGAGTCGATGATGCCATCCAGCCATCTCATCCTCTGTCGTCCCCTTCTCCTCCCACCTCCAATCTTTCCCAGCATCAGGGTCTTTTCAAATGCGTCAGTTCTTCACATCAAGTGGCCCAAGTATTGGAGTTTCAGCTTCAGCATCAGTCCCTCCAGTGAATATTCAAGACCAATTTCCTTTAGGATGGACTGGTTGGATCTCCTTGCAGTCCAGGGGACTCTAAAGAGTCTTCTCCAAAACCACAGTTCAAAAGCATCAATTCTTCAGCACTCAGCTTTTTTTAGAGTCCAACTCTGACATCCGTACATGACTACCGGAAAAACCATAACCTTGACTAGACCAACCTTTGTTGGCATTACTTTAAAATGTCTGCTTTTTAATATGTTGTCTAGCTTGGTCATAACTTTTCTTCCAAGGAGTAAGCGTCTTTTAATTTTATGGCTGCAGTCACCATCTGCAGTGATTTCGGAGCCTCCCAAAATAAAATCTGTCACTGTTTCCACTGTTTCCTCATCTATTTGCCATGAAGTGATGGGATCAGATGCCATGATCTTAGTTTTCTGGATTTTGAGCTTTAAGCCAACTTTTTCACTCTCCTCTTTCACTTTCATCAAGAGGCTCTTTAGTTCTTCTCCCCTTTTTGCCATAAAGGTGGTGTGGACTAAAAAAGATGTACAACTTGAGAGTTGCAAGTTAAGTTTTATTTGGGGTAAAATGAAAACTGCAGCCCAGGAGGCATCATCTCAGATAGTTCTGCTCCAAAGCAGCAGTGGGGGAAAGTCAATATACAAGGTTTTGGTGAAGGGGGAATTCAATACCATGAAGCACTCAATTTACAAAAGATTTTTAGTTAGTCATGAGGGTCTGATGTCACCATCAAGGGATTTAGTGCTTCTCTAGATATGAGGAGATGCAAGGATTGATATAATAAAATCTATTCCTAAAGCTATCCAACTGTATACATCTTGTCCCACCAGATTCCCTGGAGCACAGTGTGACTCACTCCACTGTGAACTCCCTCAGGTATTGTTGAAAGTCAACAGCTATAGCAGCATGGAGTTCAGTCTCTGTAGGGGCAGATGTCAAATGCATTTGTTGTTCAGTCACTGGCAGTGCTCATGGTAAGTGCCAATTTGTCATTGACAGTGGTGTCATCTGCATTTCTGAGATTACTGATATTTCACCCGGCAGTCTTGATTCCAGCTTGTGCTTCATCCAGCCCAATGTTTCCCATGATGTACTCTGCATAGAAGTTAAATAAACAGAGTGACAGTATACAGCCTTGACGGACTCCTTTTCCTATTTGGAACCAGTCTGTTGTTCCATGTCCAGTTCCAACTGTTGCTTCCTGACCTGCATACAGGTTTCTCAAGAGGCAAGTCAAGTGGTCTGGTATTACCATCTCTTTCAGAATTTTCCACAGTTTATTGTGATCTACACAGTCAAAGGCTTTGGCATAGTCAATAAAGCAGAAATTAATGTTTTTCTGGAACTCTCTTGATCCAGTAGATGTGGGCAATTTGATTTCTGGTTCCTCTGCCTTTTCTAAAACCAGCTTAAACATCTGGAAGTTCACGGTTCACGTATTGTTGAAGCCTGGCTTGGAGAATTTTGAGAATTACTTTACTAGCATGTGAGATGAGTGCAATTGTGCAGTAGTTTGAACATTCTTTGGCATTGCCTTTCTTTGGAATTGGAATGAAAACTGACCTTTTCCAGTCCTGTGGCCACTGCTGTTTTCCATATTTGCTGGCATATTGAGTGCAGTACTTTCATAGCATCATCTTCCAGGATTTGAAATAGCTCAACTGGAATTCCATCACTTCCATTAGCTTTGTTCGTAATGATGCTTCCTCAGGCCCACTTGACTTCACATTCCATGATGTTTGGCTCTAGGTGAATGGGCACACCATTTTGATTATCTGGGTCGTGAAGATCTTTTTTGTACAGTTCTTCTGTGGACTTTTGCCACCTCTTCTTAATATCTTCTGCTTCTGTTAGGTCCATACCATTTCTGTCCTTTATTGAGTCCATCTTGGCATGAAATGTTCCCTTGGTATCTCTCATTTTCTTGAAGAGGTCGCTAGTCTTTCCCATTGTATTGTTTTCCTGTATTTCTTTGCGCTCATCACTGAGGAAGGCTTTCTTATCTCTCCTTGCTATTCTTTAGAACTCTGCATTCAAATGGGTATATCTTTCCTTTTCTCCTTTGCTTTTTGCTTCCCTTCTTTTCACAGCTATTTGTAAGGCCTCCCTAGACGGCCACTGTGCTTTTTTGCATTTCTTTTTCTTGGGGATGTTCTTGATTCCTGTCTCCTGTACAGTGTCATGAACCTCTGTCCATAGTTCCTCAGGCACTCTGTCTATCAGATCTAGTCCCTTAAATCTATTTCTCACTTCCACTGTATAATAATAAGGGGTTTGATTTAGCTCATACCTGAATAGTCTAGTGGTTTTCCTACTTTCTTCAATTTAAGTCTGAATTTGGAAATAAGGATTTCATGATCTGAGCCATAGCCAGTTCCTGGTCTTGTTTTTGCTGCCTGTATAGAGCTTCTCCACCTTTGGCTGCAAAGAATCTGATTTCAGTGTTGACCATCTGGTGATATCAGTGTGTAGAGCCTTCTCTTGTGTTGTTGGAAGAAGATGTTTGCTATTATCTAAATACAGGCCGGAGTCAATTTATTCTTTGCTGCAGTCCTAAGAAGTTGGTGTTATCATTGTATCTATTATATAGATGATTAAACTAAGGGACACAATGTGTAAATAGGTTGTTGAGTACATGGCTAGTAAGTGGCAGAGCTGGAATTCAGATCCATTCAGCAGGGCTCCAGGCTGGTCTGGTGTGCACTTAATTGCTCAGTCGTGTCTGACTCTTTGCGACCCTTTGAACTATAGCCTGGCTTCTCTGTCCATGGGATTCTCCAGGCAAGAACATTGGAGTGAATTGCCATTTCCTTCCCCAGGGGATCTTCTGGACATTAGGATCAAACTCACATCTCCTGTGTGTCTTACATTGCAGGCGAATATTTACCCACTGAGCCATCAGGGCTGGTAATCATTCTCATATGCTATCTCCACCACCTGTGAGATGTCTACTGCCCCATTTTGTGTCTTGCCAGTCAAGATTGTCCCACTGTATTTGTCCACGCCAGCATTAACTATATGTACATTTCTGCTAAGTTTTACCCAAGAAGCTTGTTTTATGTCCAGTTACTCTCTTGTCTCTGGTAGGGAGCTATTCAGTTATCCCTAGTATGCAACTCTTTTTGTCCTCTGAAAGTCTTTTGAAAGAAAAAGTTTTAGAAATGCTTTTAAAATGCCATGTACATGGGTTGATACTGTCTCTTTTAAAAGATTAGTTAGTAAGGAGGAAGTGTGGAATTTTATATATTTTTTCTAGAAAAATCCTAAAATGTGGCTTGGAAAAGGGGGAGGCTTTTGCAGTTAAGCCAGGGAGGGGATCATAACTAACTGGATGTGCATATATTAGTAATGAGTGCAGGACTGAACCAGCAGAGGAGATCGCATGATCTTTGACTTTTTCCATGATGCCAGGACATTTTTCTTAAGTGCAGGTGTGGTATTTCTGGGTATATTTAGGCAAACTACTTTGAGACTGGAAATCCTGTTGATGTCACACACTGGGTGGTTAAATTCTTCAGTTTTTAGTGAAAGTTAGTGGTTGCTATGAGGTCAGTTTCTATTCAAAATAAGTATTCTATTTGGAGAGAGGAAAAAATCTTTGAACTATTTTACTTTCCTTTGAGTTCAGGACTATTTCATGCAGCTTTAAGTGTTTATCTCTGGACCAAGCATTTAGATTATGTATATGGAAAAAAATTGAGACAGATTTAGTACTCAAAGTTGCAGTTAGTATTTGGCCAAGTTCAGTTTATACATAGGCCTTTTAAATATAGAACTTGCATTCTTAAGCAATAATTTGTTTGTGTTTTATTTATTTCAATTTATATTACCTTTCTCCAGCTTTACTGAATCATAATGAATAAATTCTGTTCTGTTTCTAAACCTCTAATAGTAGTACCCAGCTAATGATAACAACACCCCCTTTTTTTTCCATCATCCATTATCACTTTCCTTATTTCCTCCATCTTCCTTTTCAAAAACTGTCTCCACATTTCTAACTAATGTAGTTTACAGAACCTTGTCTTTATTTTTCACTGTTAAGCTTTACTTATGGACTTACATTATAGAAGAGGATTTACCTTGTAGAGTTCTTCCCTTTGGGATTCCACTTCTATAGCCATTCTCCTAAAATACTAACATCTAACTTCCTGGTTAAGTCAGATTTCAGTGTTTACATTTTTATGGTTTTGCAAATATTGCTCTCAGTTGAGTCATTGTCAGAACTTTCACACTTCATTTCTATACTAAAGACACTAACACTTCATTTCTTGTATGAATTTTTCTTTATCTTGGAGTTACCTCATTCACTTCATTTGCTTTTTTCTGTATACTTAACCCTAACTCAGCACCCAAATGCTTTCAAAGAACTGTAAAATTATTTTCAATATGATCTAATACTTAATATACATCTGTAAGTTTTACTATTTTTCCCTTGATATGTCCTTTTTGGATCTCTCTGTTTCCCTTCCTCCCATCTGACCTGCTTATTCACAAAACCCACTGCACATATGGCTTTGAATATTACCATTTTTCATCATCCTGAGAATTTTCTTCCTCTGACTTCTCTATTGGATCTCATGTGTTCCATTTTGGTATTTACTTCCTAATTTAGGTGAAGTATTTTCTAAGAGAACAGGAATAAAGCAATTAAAGACCTCATACGTGTAATCATGACTTGACTTTAATTGTAGGCTGAAATTATTTCATTGACTTCTAATTTTCTAGAATTATCTTCTAGAAATACCCTGAATACCTATAGGTTGAAGTACCCTGCAAATTTTGTATGTAACCTTTTTCCTTCTCTGGAAAGAAGATCTGACTATAGGTTTGAAGTATCATTATGATCTTGCCTGGCTTACTGTGGTGTTTTTCTTCCTATGGAGTAATCAGATAGCCCTTATGTATAATCTGAAAATCCATGGGATCCAGGTCTAAGAAATCTCCCTCCCTGTATCTTTCTTTGTTATCTCTTTCTGGAACTATTAATTGCTGTTTAAATTTTTTTGATGATCAAATATTTACCTTTATCAGGGTTAACAAATGTTTCTATAAAGGGCTAAATATTAATATCTTAGACCTTTGGAAGGTCTAAGACCCTTTAGAGTCTCTGGCACAAGTGCTCTAACTCTGCCTATAAAAGCAGTCATAGATGACACCTAAAGGAATGGGCGTGGTTATGTTCTAAGAAAACATTATTTACAAATACAGTCAGTGGGCTGATTTGGTCTGCAGAGAATTGTTTGCTAACCCTGATCTTGATCTACTTTACTGAAATCATCAATTTTAATTTTTATAATTTTCCAAAACATTGCTTTGGATTTTCTAGAGGAAGTCATTCAGGTATAGATTTGCCTAAACAAAACAGCACAAAAACATAGATTCTTTCTTTTCACTGCTACAACATTCTTTGAAAAAACAATTTTTTTGACAACGTGTTTCAAATGAAGGACTTAATACTATTGACAGCAATATTCTAAAGTTAATGTGAATGATTCTAGTATCATACTAGCTTTTAGTTTAAGAGGATTTCTTAATTTCAAAGTTATTTTTTTAACTTTAAGTACAGTTTAATTGAATTGAATTGAATTGAATTGCCTATGCCCCAACCAGTAATGCTGAAGAAGCTGATGTTGAATGGTTCAATGAAGACCTATAAGACCGTTTAGAACTAACACCCCAAAAAGATGTCCTTTTCATTATAGGGGACCAGAATGCAAAAGTAGGAAGTCAAGAAACACCTGGGGTAACAGGCAAATTTGGCCTTGGAATAGGGAAGGAAGCAGGGCAAAGGCTAATAGAGTTATGCCAAGAGAACGCACTGGTCATAGCAAACACCCTCTTCCAGCAACACAAGAGAAGACTGTACACGTGGATATCACTAGATGGTCAACAGAGAAATCAGATTGATTATAATCTTTGCAGGCAAAGATAGAGAAGCTCTACACAGTCAGCAAAAACAAGACCAGTAACTGTGGCTCAGATCATTAACTCCTTATTGCCCAAATTCAGACTTAAATTGAAGAAACTAGGAAAACCACTGGACCATTCAGGTATGACCTAAATCAAATCCCTTATGATTATAGAGTGGAAGTGAGAAATA
>SJYC01023394.1:19-13814 GCA_006408675.1 Madoqua kirkii
CCATTAAGCAGTGAAGGATATTCATAGATTTCCTGATAGGTGTTCATGAATTTCTAGATCAAAGAAGCAAAAAATTATCATAAGTCAAATACAGTAAATTTTTCATTCATGATGAATATATGGTATTAAAACAAACCTACCATTAGGTGTTAAATTGATGAAGATAAAGTAGAAGGCATTAATATTCAAAATAAGAAATAATAAGGAGAGATGACTACTGAAACATAAGAAATTTGAATTTAAACAAGTTTGTATATTTTCAATTCAAATAAATTTGAAGACCTCAATGAAATGGATAATTTCTTAGGGAAATACACATTAACAAAAGTAACCCTAGTCGAGTTAGACAGCTTCAACAGGGCAATTCCCTAATCAAGAAAACGATTAAGGAACTATCATGTAAGTGCCAGGCTCAAATGGTTTCACAAAAGAATTCTACCAGTCCTTTAAACTAGATAATCTCATTACTCTATAAATCATTTGAAAGCACTAGCAGTAAGGAAAAACAAAAAATTCCTTCTAGAAAGCAATTATAACACGCATAGCTTAGGCTCCTCCTTGTGTCTTCAGTACGGCTTTTCATCATTTGCTTTCATTCCAATAAGCCTGTCCATGAGAAGGAAATGACATGACTGTGTGAAAGATCATATGGTGCTCTGTGATGAATTACTTTTCTTCTTCTGTATTAAAGCCTTAGCATTCTCTGTCATCAGACTACATGCGGGTGCTATTTGTATTGAATATAATTTTTCATTTTGATTTGTTACTACTTCATTTTTACCATGTAGACATATATAGATTGAATTTGGGCTCATTTTCACTAGATATGCAATATTATTGCTCCATTGCTGGCATATAGTATGTATATTGCATATGCCTTTGCAATATACATACTTGCTTATATTATAGTGTGACTTCTTTCCACATTGTTTTCTGCTGTGCATGCTACTTTGCTTGAAAATTAAAATTCACCTCTTTATTTTTTATGATTTTCTTATGTAGATTTTTTCTTTTAATCTTCTAAGTCAATAGTGTCCATGACATAAGGTTTGATGTAGAGTAAATTACTTAATATATGTAAATCACTTAGAAAAGTACTTGACGCAAGTATTTGACAGTAGCATTTTGTTTCAAGTAAGCAAAATTTAGCTATATATTTAAATTCTGAGTGAGACTCTCAGTTTTTGTAAATGTGTGTACCTTGGGCATATTGCAGTCATGGTGGATGTCAGATTCCTTTATCCTTACCTGCCTCCTGGTCTGTTCCCTTGCTCCATCAGCTGCTACCACGACAAATAACCCATGTGCCCTTGGTCTTCCACCCATTTGAGACTGAAGCTCAAAGTCTCATTTTCCCACTACTTACAGATTGTACTCCAAAGTCAAATTTGCCTGTTACTCCAGGTGTCTCTCGACTTTCTACTTTTGCATTCAAATCCCATATGATAAAATGGACATCTTTTTTGGTGCTACTTCTAGAAGGTCTTGAAGGTCTTCATAGAACAGGTCAACTTCAGCTTCCTCGGCATCAGTGGTTGGGGCATAGACTTGGATTACTGTGATGTTGAATGGTTTATCTTGGAAATGAACCAAGATCATTATGTCATTTTTGAGACTATACTCAAGTACTGCATTTCAGACTCTTTTGTTGACAACATGGGCTACTGCACTTCATCTAAGGGATTCTTGCCCACAGTAGTAGATATAATAGTCATCTGAATTAAATTCGCCCATTTCCATTCATTTTAGTTCACTGAGTTTCTAAGATGTTGATGTTTAATCCTGCCATCTCCTGCTTGACCATGTCCAATTTATCTTGATTCAGGGACCTAACATTCCAAGTTCCTGTTCACCACCAGATACATCCACAACAGGGCGTTGTTTCCACGTTGGCTCAGCCAGCCTCTTCATTCTTTCTGGAGCTATTTCTCTGCTCTTCCTCAGTAGCATATTGGACACCTTATGAACTGGGAGGCTCATCTTCCAGTGTCAGATCTTTTTGCCTTTCCATGCTGTTCATGGGATTCTCAAGGCAAGAATACTAGAGTGGTTTGCCATTCCCTCTTCCAATCTTGATTCAGGGACCTAACATTCCAAGTTCCTGTTCACCACCAGATACATCCACAACAGGGCGTTGTTTCCACGTTGGCTCAGCCAGCCTCTTCATTCTTTCTGGAGCTATTTCTCTGCTCTTCCTCAGTAGCATATTGGACACCTTATGAACTGGGAGGCTCATCTTCCAGTGTCAGATCTTTTTGCCTTTCCATGCTGTTCATGGGATTCTCAAGGCAAGAATACTAGAGTGGTTTGCCGTTCCCTCTTCCAGAAATTGACTTCTGCAATTGCTGGAGAACGACCAGGTAATACACCTGAAATCAGGGATATTAGCTCCTCTTGTCATGAAATTTGACTTTGACCAGCATTGGAGGTGGGGTTAGGTGTAGGGAGTGATAAGATAGATATAGTAGTGTTAGTCTTTTAGTTGTGTCTGACTCTTTGCGACCCCATGGACTGTAGCCCACCAGGCTCCTCTGTCCATGGGGATTCTCCAGGCAAGAACACTGGAGTGGGTTGCTATTCCCTTCTTCAGAATAATAGATATGCAAATAAGTTAAATTACCCTTTCCATATTTTTCTGAAAGATAGTATCTGTATCCTGTTCGGCTGAGTTAATGAACGTGTCTGTTTGTGAAACTGTATGTTCATATAATTTTCTTGTCTTTTTTAGAATGTCATTAGTTCTGTCCTGTTTAGATGATCTCCACTGCATGATGATTTTCTGAAATAACCCATTTTTTCATGACTTAGTAACACAGTAACATGTAGATTATGGATGGCAGTTTTGAACTTGCTTCAGAATCCTTTCCCATTAGGATCCACTCACAGCTAGCAACTATTCACAACTTATAATAAATGAGTTGGGATATTATTCTCAAGTGTATTGTATGCTACTTCTGAAATCTCAAAAGACCTAAAGCTATTGTTTTAGTTGTTAGTGTCAGGAAGTACAATACAATGTAAGATCTTTCTTTTTATCTTAAATATCCAAGAACATCAGAGACAGTTGTCATCCAGACCCCTCAATATCTATAGAATTTCTCCAGTAGTGTGTTGGTAAATGTTTAACAGTTAGAACTGGACTTGGGACAACAGATTGGTTCCAAATAGGAAAAGGAGTACGTCAAGGCTGTATATTGTCACCCTGCTTATTTAACTTCTATGCAGAGTCCATCATGAGAAATGCTGGGCTGGAAGAAGCACAAGCTAGAATCAAGATTGGCGGGAGAAATATCAATAACCTCAGGTATGCAGATGACACCACCCTTATGGCAGAAAGCAAAGAAAAACTAGAGAGTCTGTTGATGAAAGTGAAAGAGGAGAGTGAAAAAGCTGACTTAAAACTCAACACTCAGAAAACTAAGATCATGGCATCTGGTCCCATCACTTCATGGGAAATCGATGGGGAAACAGTGGAAATAGTGACAGACTATTTTTTGGGCTCCAAAATCACTGCAGATGTTGATTCAGCCATGAAATTAAAAGACCTTTACCCCTTGGAAGAAAATTTATGACCAACCTAGACAGCATATTCAAAAGCAGAGATATTACCTTGCCAACAAAGGTCTGTCTAGTCAAAGCTATGGTTTTTCCAGTAGTCATGTATGGATGAGACAGTTGGACCATAAAGAAAGCAACCCCATGGACTGTAGCCTACCAGGCTCCTCCATCCATGGGTTTCTCCAGGCAAGAATACTGGAATGGGTTGCCATTTCCTTCTCCAAAAGAAAGCTTAGTGCCGAAGAATTGATGCTTTTGAACTGTGGTGTTGGGGAAGACTCTTGAGAGTTCCTTGGACTGCAAGGAGATCCAACCAGTTCATCCTAAAGGAAATCAGTCCTGCATGTTCATTGGGAGGACTGATGCTGAAGTTGAATCTCCAATATTTTGGCCACCTGATGTGAAGAACTGACTCATTGGAAAAGACCCTGATGCTGGGAAAGATTGAGGACAGGAGGAGAAAGAGACAACAGAGGATGAGATGGCTGGATGACATCACTGACCCAACGGATATGAGTTTGAGTAAGTCCCGGGAGTTGGTGATGAACAGGCAGGCCTGGAGTGCGGTAGTCCTTGGGCTAAGAGTCGGAATGACTGAGCAACTGAACTGAACTGAAATGAAATGTTTAACAATTAGCTCTCTAGCAAAGAAAAAAAAAATACTCTTTTTTAGTTATGTAAATTCCTTCGTAGAACTACTTCCTCTATTGCCAAAATTTGACTCTCTGTGCACCAGTGCCAAACTGAAATACAGAAAGTTATAGAGGAGAAGGAAAGATTGACTTCATTAATTTGCCAGGCAAAGGGTGCTAGCACCTGAAAAACTGTGCCCTCCTCCCTGGGGAATAGGGAGAGGTTATATAGTCAGCAAGAGAGTTGCAGGCAGAGGGAACCCTTCAGGGCCTGAGAGTGGGCTCTTGTCTAACACTTGGAAATGAATTGTCCAAGGAACCCTACATGCTGACAGAGGAAGAGATTTTATTGGTAAGGAGCACCCTGGAGCAGTAGTATAAGGTAACCTGGGAGAATTGCTCTGCCACTAGGACCTCCTGTCATAAAATAACTCATGCAAATGGTTACTATGGTGCCTGACCAGAGGGGCGGTTTCGGTCAGTGTGCTTCCCCTGTCTGGAGTATGTGATAAAGATCAAGGCAATCATAATCTTCATTTCTTTTCTGCAAAATCTTGAAAGTTTGGGGTTGCTGACAAGCTTATGGTGTGTTCAGGGTCTTAGGTTGTTCCTAATCTTGATGTGCTTCTCTGGTCATTTTACCTTGCCTTAGATGGTTTCCTTGCTGCTTCTCCTTTGATTAGTGACTGTTCTGCCCTTTGGAACTCAGAGAAGGTCATGGAGGCTGGAGTGTTGCCTGCAAGGATAGGGAACAAAAAGGCCTCTATGCCCAGGAGTCCCACAGGGCCCTACTCAGCATCATCACCATGACTTATTTCAAATTATCAAAGTGGCATTTTAGAATCCATACTTGGGAAGAGATACACACATTTGGATCTCAAAAGCTGTTGCAGGCCAGCTGCATGAAATCTTTTTTATATCCTGAAAGTGGAGAGTGAAAAAGTTGGCTTAAAGCTCAACATTCAGAAAATGAAGATCATGGCATCTGGTCCCATCACTTCATGGGAAATAGATGAGAAAAGAGTGGAAACAGTGTCAGACTTTATTTTGGGGTGCTGAAAAATCACTGCAGATGTTGATTCAGCCATGAAATTAAAAGACACTTACTCCTTGGAAGAAAAAGTTATGACCAATCTAGACAGTATATTCAAAAGCAGAGACATCACTTTGCTGACTAAGGTCCATTTAGTCAAGGCTATGGTTTTTCATATGGTCATGTATGGATGTGAGAGTTGGACTGTGAAGAAGGCTGAGCACCAAAGAATTGGTGCTTTTGAACTCTGGTGTTGGAGAAGACTCTCAAGAGTCCCTTGGACTGCAAGGAGATCCAACCAGTCCATTCTGAAGGAGATCAACCCTGGGATTTCTTTGGAAGGAATGATGCTAAAGCTGAAACTCCAGTACTTTGGCCACCTCATGAGAAGAGTTGACTCATTGGAAAAAACCCTGATGCTGGGAGGGATTGGGGGGCAGGAGGAGAAGGGAATGACCGAGGATGAGATGGCTGTATGGCATCACTGACTCGATGGATGTGAGTCTGGGTAAACTCCGGGAGTTGATGATGAACAGGGAGGCCTGGCATGCGGCAATTGATGGGGTCGCAAAGAGCTGGAGACAACTGAGTGACTGAACTGAACTGAATGAATTACTAGGTGATCTAGGATACCTGTAGCATTCTGCTCATCAGGATCAATATGATGTTACTTCTAGTAGTATTAAGCTATGTTTTTTTTTTTTTTCCGGTAGTCATGAAGAAGGCTGAGCAATGAAGAATTGATGCTTTTAAACTATGATGTTGGAGAAAACTCTTGAGAATCCCTTGGACTGCAAGAAGATCAAACCAGTCAATCCTAAAGGAAATCAACCCTGATTATTCATTAGAAAGACTGGTGCTGAAACTGAAGCTCCAGTATTTTGGCCACTTGATGAGACGAACCGACTCATTGGAAAAGATCCTGATGCTGAGAAAGATGTAAGGCAGGAGAAGGGGACAACAGAGGTTGAGATAGTTGGATGGCATCACTGACTCAATGGATATGAGTTTGAGCAAGCTCTGGGAGATGGTGATGGACAGGGAAGCCTGGCATGCTGCAGTCTGTGGGGTTACAAGGAGTCAGACAACAACAATGACAAAACGTTGAGCAGGACTCAATTTTGAAAGAATAGTATAGCCCAGTAACACAACATAAGCTGATTAGAATCAAGTGAGTCCAAGATGGTAGACAAGTCAATTTGTCTTGATCCTCAATCAGCAAGGTATATAACACACCCAGAAGCACCATGACAGTTTTAGTGAGTGAAAGCCAATCAGTTGTGTCCAACTGTTTGTGATCCCATGAACTATACAATCCATGGAATTCTCCAGGCCAGAATAGTTGAATGGGTTGCCTTGCCCTTCTCCAGGGTATCTTCCCAGCCCAGGGATTGAACCCAAGTCTCTGGCATTACAGGAAGATTTTTTACCAGCTGAGTCATAAGGGAAGCCCATGACAGTTCCAAGATACCATCAAAAGACCAAAAATTGGCAGTGGCCCAACTCTTGGAAATCTCCACCCCTTAGACAAAGTAATTGGAATAATCCTCCTACTCATTAGCCCAAAATTACCCAGCCCATAGAAGCTAACCATGCTACATTTCAAGGCTGCCGGGCTGGCCCTCTGCAATGGTCCACACTCTGTCTGTGGGGTGTGCTTCTATTTGAATCTGAATAAATCCACTTTATCTGTCACTGAGTACCTTCTGTGATGAGACATCAAGAACCTGAGGTCCATTAGGTCCTGAAACCAAGTACTGTGGGCTTTGGCTGGGTTCAAGTCCTGGTCATGTGGGCTTGAGTCCCAACCTGCATATTGGCTGGATTTGAGTCCCAGCACATGGGTTCAAGTCTCAGTCTGAGGTCAACGGTTTTGTTAACACAAGTCGTGTGCCCGACAACACATTGAGGCCAACCAAACATTGGAGTCTGGAGTGGAGAAAAGTTTATTTCAAGGCCATACAAGGAGCTGAGGTGGCTCCTGCGCTAAAAAGCCTTGATTTCTCCCAGGGATTTTGGTAAAGCATTTTTTAAAAGCCAGGTGAGGGAAAAAGAGGTCACGGGGTGCCTGATCAGATTGTGCACATTTCTCTGGTTGACTGATAGGAGGGAACAGGGTGTTACAGGGGTTAAGATGGTCATCCTTAGGCTCTAGGGAGCCTGGGGTTATGTGCTCACCCAGCAGGTAGTTAACATATTCCTTTTGGTAGGGGTTTTTCACATCTGCAAAATAGCTCAGGAAATTTGCATCAAATACTGTTGTCTAAGTACTTCAGAGAGGAGCTAAAGCAGATTATGGGAGAAGGCCTGTTCCAGGACAGTCCCACAGGGTCCTGCTCCAATACAGTAGATTGTGTATGATGTTCTGTAGACCACAAGAACATTATGTGTAATTTTGTATGGCATATCAAAGAAAATCAAAGCCTATGTGTGTGTATTATGATAGAAGAAAAGAATTCATCTGAGTTCTACATTGAAGTTGCACTGTTGGCTTTAACATATAAAAGTAAGCTGCTTTTGGTCTCCCTATCATTGAGCTCAAGAAGAAAGTTCAGTTCAGTCACTCAGTCATGTTCAACTCTTTGCGGCCACATAGACTGCAGCATGCCAGTCTTCCCAGTCCATCACCATTTCCCGGAAATGGTTCAAACTCATGCACATCGAGTCAGTGACACCATCCAGCCATCTCTTCTCTGTCATCCCGTTCTCCTCCAGCCTCAGTCTTTCCCCAGATTCAGGGTCTTTTCCAGTGAGTCAGCTCTTCGCATCAAGTTGCCAAAGTATAGGAGCTTCAGCTTCAGCATTAGTCTTTCCAATGAGTATTCAGGACTGATTTCCTTTAGGACTGACAGGATCAATCTCCTTGCAATCCAATGGACTTTCAAGAGTCTCCTCCAACACCACAGTTCAAAAACATCAAGTCTTGGTGCTCAGCTTTCGCTTTGGTATAAGTCTGACACCCATAAATGACTACAGGACAAACCATAGCTTTGACTTGACAGACCTTTGTTGGCAAAGTAATGTCTCTACTTTGTAATATGCTGTCTAGATTTGTCACAGTTTTTCTTCCAAGGAGCAAGCATCTTTTAATTTCATGACCGTAGTCACCATCTCCAGTGATTTTGGAGCCCAAGAAAGTAACGTCTGTCACTATTTCCATTGTCTCCCCATCTATTTGCCATGAAGTGATGGGGCCAGATGCCATGATCTTAGTTTTTTGAATGTTGAGTTTTAAGCCAGCTTTTTCACTCTCCTCTTTCACTTTCATCAGGACGCTCTTTAGTTCCACTTCGCTTTCTACCATGAGAGTGGTGTCATCTGTGTATCTGAGGTTATTGATATTTCTCCTGGAAATCTTGATTCTGGCTTGTGCTTCATCCAGTTCAGGATTTTGCATGATATACTCAGTCCAGTTCAGTTCAGTTTAGTCGCTCAGTCGTGTCTGATTCTCTGCGACCCCATGAATCGCAGCACGCCAGGCTTCCCTGTTCATCACTATTTCTCGGAGTTCACAGATTCACGTCCATCGAGTCAGTGATGCCATCCAGCCATCTCATCCTCGGTTGTCCCCTTCTCCTCCTGTCCCCAATCCCTCCCAGCATCAGAGTCTTTTCCAAGGAGTCAACTCTTCTCATGAGGTGGCCAAAGTACTGGAGTTTCAGCTTTAGCATCATTCCTTAAAAAGAAATCCCAGGGTTGATCTCCTTCAGAATGGACTGGTTAGATCTCCTTGCAGTCCAAGGGACTCTCAAGAATCTTCTCCAACACCACAGTTCAAAAGCATCAATTCTTTGCTGCTCAGCCTTCTTCACAGTCCAACTCTCACATCCATACATGACCACTGGAAAAACCATTGTTAGACTTTGCAGTCTTTGCAGTCTTTTCCCAAGACCCGTCGCTCCAAAGATCACCGTGACTCAGATTCGATGCAAACAGCAAGAGGATTTATTAAGCCGATGCGCCGGGGTTCAGTCTCCTCCAAAGAGGATCGATCCCCGGGCAGTCGTTACAGAGCAGTTTTTAAGCCCCAAAACCACAAACAGGAGAGGGTAGGGTGAGGACAGTGTGATTGTTGCACAGGTCTTAACATTTACAGGGATTGGTCTGTTTGTTATCAGGTCGAAATGGCTTGTTGGTCTGCATTCTGACGATTAGTTATTACCTGGAAATTAACTTTCTGGAAAGTCCCTGAAGGAAAAACAACCTCCCCAGGGGCCCTTGTAAAGGCCTAAAGGCCATAAAACATTAGATAAGAGCCTGCCCCCCTGAGGGAGCCTGAAGGCCGCATTCCATGAGATAAGAACCTACTCCCAAAGGTTTTAGCAAAAATTTAACTCTTTCTCTCACCATAGCCTTGACTAGATGGACCTTAGTCGGCAAAGTAATGTCTCTGCTTTTGAATGTACTGTCTAGGTTGGTCATAACATTTCTTCCAAGGAGTAAACGTCTTCTAATTTCATGGCTGCAGTCACCATCTGCAGTGATTTTGGAGCATAGAAAAATAAAGTCTGACACTGTTTCCACTGTTTCCCTACCTATTTGCTGTGAAGTGATGGGACCAGATGCCATGATCTTTGTTTTCTGAATGTTGAGCTTTAAGCCAACTTTTTCGCTCTCCTCCTTTACCTTCATCAAGAGGCTTTTTAGTTCCTCTTCACTTTCTGCCATAAGGGTGGTGTCATCTGCATATCTGAGTTTATTGATATTTCTCCCAGCAATCTTGATTCCAGCTTGTGTTTCTTCCAGTCTAGCGTTTCTCGTGATATACTCTGCATATAAGTTAAATAAGCAGGGTGACAATATATAACCTTGTATTTTCCCAATTTGGAACCAGTCCATTGTTCCATATTCGTTTCTCACTCTTGCTTCTTGACCTGCATACAGACTTCTCAGGAGGTAGATAAGGTGGTCTGGTATTCCCATCTCTTTCAGAATTTTCCATAGTTTGTTGTGATCAACACAGTCAAAGGCTTTACCATAGTCAATGAAGCAGAAGCAAATGTTTTTCTGGAGTCTTTTGCTTTTTATATGATACAGCGGACCTTCACAATTTGATCTCCAGTTCCTCTGCCTTTTCTAAATCCAGGTTGAAAATCTGGAAGTTCTCTGTTCATGTACTGTTGAAGCCTAGCTTGAAGAATTTTGAACATTATTTTGCTAGTGTGTGAGAAGAGTGCAGCTGTGCATAGTTTGAACATTCTTTGTCATTGCCTTTCTTTGGGATTGGACTGAAAACAGACCTTTTCCAGTTCTGTGGCCATTGCTGAATTTTTCAAATTTGCTGGCATATTTAGTACCGCACTTTCACAGCATCATCTTTTAGGAATTCAAATAGCTCAGCTGGAATTCTTTCGCCACCACTAACTTTGTTCATGGTGATGCTTCATAAGGCCCACTTGACTCCGTGTCTGGATCACACCATTGTGGTTATCTGGGTCATTAAGATCTTTTTTGTATAGTTCTTCTGTATATTTTGCCAGCTCTTCTTAATATCTTCTTTTTCTCATAGGTCCATACAGTTTCTGTCCTTTATTGTACCCATCTTTACATGAAATGTTCCCTTGGTATCTCTAATTTTCTTGAAGAGATCTCTAGTCTTTCCCATCCTATTATTTTCCTCTATTTCTTTGCATTGATCACTTAGGAAGACTTTCTTATCTCTGCTCACCTTCTTTAGAATCTGCATTCAAATGGATATATATCTTTTCTTTTCTCCTTTGCCTTTTGCGTCTCTTCTTTTCATTGCTATTTGTAAGGCTTCCTCAGACAACCATTTTGCCTTTTTGCACTTCTTCTTCTCGGTGATGGTTTTGATCACGGCCTTCTGTACAATGTTATGAAGTTCCATCCATAGATCTTCAGGCACTCTAATTATCAATTCTAATCCCTTGAATCTATTTGTCACTTCCACTGCATAATGTATAGGATTTGATTTAGGTCATGCCTGAATGGCCTAGTGGTTCTCCCTACTTTCTTCCATTTAAGTCTGAATTTTGCAATAAGAGGTTCATGATCGGAACCACAGTCAGCTCCTGGTCTTGTTTTTGCTGACTGTATAGAGCTTCTCCATTTTTGACTGCAATGAATATAATCAATCTGATTTTGTTATTGGCCATCTGTTGATGACCCTGTGTAGAGTCATCTCTTGTGTTGTTAAACAAAGCTGTTTGCTATGACCATTGTGTTCTCTTGGCAAAACTCTATCAGCCTTTGCCTTGCTTCATTTTGCACTACAAGGCCAAACTTTCCTTCTACTCTGGGTATCTCTTGACCTCCTACTTTTGCATTCCAGTCCCCTATGATGAAAAGGATATCCTTTATTGGTGTTAGGTCTAGAAGGTTTTGGGTAGGTCTTCATAGAACTGTTCAACTTCACCTTTTTCAGCATTAGTGGTTGGGTCATAGACTTGGATTACTATGATATTAAATAGTTTGCCTTGGAAGTGAACAGAGATCATTCTGTCATTTTTGAGATTGCATTTTGGACTCTTCTGTTGACTATGAAGGCTACTCCATTTCTTATAAGGAATTCTTGCCCAAAGTAGTAGATATAATGGTCATCTGAATTAAATTTGCCCATTCTGGTCCATTTTAGTTCACTTATTCCTAAAATGTCACTGCTCACTCTTATCATCTCCTATTTGACCACTTCCAACTTACCTTGATTCGTGGATATAACATTCCAGGTTTCTGTGCAGTGTTGTTCTTTATGGCATTGGACTTTACTTCCATCACCAGTCACATCCACACCTGGGCTTCATTTTTGCTTTGGCTCAGCCTCTTCATTGTTTCTGGAGCTATTTCTCTACCCTTCACCAGTAGCATATTGGGCACCAACTAACCTAGGTTCATCTTTCAGTGTCATATCTTTTTACCTTTTCATACTGTTCATGAGATTCTCAAGACAAGAATACTGAAGTGGTTTACCATTCCTTTCTCTCCACCATGTCTCATCTGTCTTGGATGGCCCTACACAGCATGGTTCATAGTTTCATTGAGTTGGACAAGGCTGTGATCCAAGTGATTAGTTTGGTTAGTTTTCTGTAATTGTAGTTTTCATTCTGTCTGACCTCTGATGGATAAGGGTAAGAGGCTTGTGGAAGCTTCAAAGATGAAAATTTCTGTCAAATCAGTTTCTACCGAATAAATGCCAAAGAATGTGCGAAAATGAGCCATTCCATATGAGACACGGCAGTTTTAATTAAGATGACCATATTGATAACACTATAGCCCTTTACATCATCATTTACTATGATCCATATGGTTCTAACCAGAGGCCATGTAAGTGAACTGAAGGGGATATGTCTGTGTCTGTCTGTGTTAGTTGCTCAGTCCTGTCCAACTCTTTGCAACCCCATGTGCTGTAGCCCACCAGGCTCCTCTGTTTATGGAATTTTCCAGGCAGGAATACTGGAGCAGGTTTCTATTTCCTCCTCCAGGGTATCTTCTTGACCCAGGGATTGGACCCAGGTCTCCTGCATTGTAGGCAGGCTCTTTAACATATAAGCCTCCAGGGAAGACCCAAAGGGGATATAATGGGGGCCAATCATAGTGAATCCTTCACTTTTTTAATGTAGTGAAGTGAAGTGGCTCAGTCATGTCTGACTCTTCGCAACCCCATGGACGGTAGCCTACCAGGTTCCTCCCTCCATGGGATTCTCCAGGCAAGAATACTGGAGTGGGTTGCCATAATTGCTATATTATATATTGATATATTTTAAAACTAAAATTAAATACAGGTATAAAACAACTCATTTTGTTTTAATTATGAATGGTAATTATTTGGAAAGAAACTTATGGTTCAAAGAAGCTTGTCATACATATGTCTTTAAAACAGTAAGAGTTATAGGTGAATAGTTTCATATATTATATATTACTTTTCATAAATATAATTTCCTCCACAATATTCTATGTCTTTCTTCTCATAGAAGTGTTCAGTAGATAAACTTTCATTTTTGAAATTTTGTCAAGCTGTATCTCAAGGGTCAAACTCAATGAGTTTTCACCAAGCTGAACACAGTAATGGAACTGCCCCCTAGATTGAGGGCATTATTAAGATACCAAAAATCTTTCTTGAGTACCCCATTCCACTTAATAACCCTAATGATAAAGGTAACTGCTGTCCTGACTTCTAAGAGCTTAGATTAGTTGTGCTTTATTTTGCTATTACTGTAAATGGAATCATACAGAATCATACATTATGTGCACTTCTGTTGCTGACTTCTTTGTCTCAACATTTTACTTGTGAAATTTATCCATGCTTTGCCTTTAGTTGCAAATCGTTCATTCCTGTTACTGTGTAGTATCTTTTTGTAAGGATATTCCATTTTAGTCAACCTAAAAATTTATAGGTAACAGTACGGAATACCTTTTCAAATATTTATTGGCTTTTAAATATCTAGTATCTTTTGCAAATATCTGTTCAAGTCTTTTGTATATTCTTCTGTTAGATTTTTGTCTTTCTCCTATAATAAGTTTATTTTAAATATGTTTTTTGTTAGAGTATATATACTGCAAATATTTTTCTACTCTGTGGATTGTGGTATCTTTTGCCAAATATTAAGTTGGTAAT
>SJYC01023395.1:0-12684 GCA_006408675.1 Madoqua kirkii
CCATTAGTATACTAAGTAGTTTTTTACCAAATAGTTTAAGGTTCAAATATATTCATTTTTAGTAAACCAACATATGTTAGCAGTGGGATCAGTATAGCTACCAACTAATGCCTAAGTGTCAACATTTCAAGTAAATAATTTCTTATGTCAAATTCAGTTTACTCAAGGAATAAGCAAGTTATTATAATTATCTCCTCTCACTTTGTTTTTAGTAGATTGATAATTCTTTCTTTTTATGATAATGCATATATAAATATATGTGTGTGTAATGAAATGACACACACATACATAGAATTGAAAATAGTGACTTACTAGAGGATAAGATGCAAATAATATATGAGGCCTGAAGGACATTTAATTATAAGTTTGACAGCATTTATTACTGTGATTTGCAACAAGTCTATAAGATTCAAATATAGAGATATTAAATTTCCTCTAAGCAAAAGCATTGATCTGAAGACTTTTAACTTCTCCCCCTTGACAAAATATATTAGAAAAGTGTGGGAAAGGCCTAATAGAGCTATTTGTTCTTATATACGTTAGAACACTGCATTTTTTCAAAGTATGCCTTAAGATTTCCTAAAGGAAATCAGTCATGAATATTCATTGGAAGAACTGATGTTGAAGCTGAAACTCCAATACTTTGGCCACCTGATGCGAAGGGCTGACTCATTTGAAAAGACCCTGATGCTGGGAAAGGTTGAGAGTGGGAGGAGAAGAGGACGACAGAGGATGAGATGGTTGGATGGCCTCACTGACTCAATGAACATGAGTTTGAGTAAACCGTGGGAGTTAGTGATGAACAGAGAGGCCTGGCGTGCTGCAATCCATGGAGTTGCAAAAAGTAGCGCATGACTGAGCGACTGAACTGAACTGATGCCTTAAGAATAATCATTAATAAAATAAATCATTAAATAGTATTGTTGTAGCCACACGTTTTGGGAAACAAACTCACTCAGAAGGACAATGCAGATCGTGGAGAGCAGTTTATTACACCGGCAGGCCCAGAGTCTCCTCTTAGCCAAGGACCCTGACAGACTTTTGTGAAAACCTTGTATACCTTAAATGTACTGCTCAAGCCCATATTCCCAAATTCCTTAAACCTAGCCTGGAAAGTGTTAAAGGGAGATACAATCAGGTTACAGCCATGATTCATAATAAGAAGGGTCAGCTGGTTATACATTGTAGCCTATACAAATGGGTGCCATAAAGATTACAAAGGCGCTTGACTACAAGGGAATTATTACATTTTTTTTGGCAACGGGAAATCTTGGTATAGAATCTGGTGTTTATCAGTCCAGGAGGCCAGTTCGGCCATAGGTATGTTATCCCCATGGTTACCAGGCACATAATCCAAAGCTCACTGAAAGTGCAAGATGGAGTTTCCTTCTTTCTCAAGATGGAGTCAGCTCGGCCTGTTCCTTCCCTCCCTCAGTATTAGTAGGAGAAAATAAAATAGAATAGGGAAGTAGTAATATCAATATTACCTAGGGTTTGTAACTTTAAAATTTCTAGTTTTTGAAAATAGCCTAATTTTCCTGCAGATTGCATTAAAATAATTGTACAGCATTCTTTTCTTCTACACTGACTTCTTTTTTGTGTGACTAAGTGATTTAAGAACAAAAACAAATGTTCCTTTGATTTATTTTTCATTTTCAATCCATTCCTTAGGGGCCATTGCTTTTACTTTCTCTACTGAAATTTTAAAATCTAAGCCCAAAATGTTCTCTGATGCGTTAGAAACATATGTCCCCTCTATGCCCTTGACTTTGCCTAGATGGATAAGTCATAAAAGGATGGGGGCATAAGCTGTTTTTAGATTTGTCTAATGTACAACTACTTCTCTAAATTAAAGAAGAACTCCTCTCAAGTAACCTCCTCTTCATGTACACACATATGCATATTCATGAATAAAAATAAGCTAAATAAGTCACAAGAGCCATATTTTTTTCTTGGACTTTTATTTCAGGAAATGTAAAATCCAGTCGAAAGGAAATGGGTTACAGAGAATACACAGCTTATTTATTGTCAAATTCATTCAAGTTAAATGACTCAGTGGAGCCAGCAGTCATCAAGAGGAAGGGGAAGTGGAGTAACAGAAATATCCGCAGTGTATTAGTTAACCAACAGAGAGCTGTAATGAAAGAAAAGTGAGAGTTTTGATTAGGGTGTGGGGTTCTCTCTGGAGTGGGTACTTGCTGTACCTCTGTTTCATAGGTGAAAGCCACTGGGTCTCCAGTCACTTCATTTGTGTTTGATCTTTTAGGGGGTGGAATGATTCCTGATCTCTGTGATGTAAAAATATCTGTGATGGTGTTCTGCTAAGAGCAAATATATAAAATATCCAAATGACTATAATAATCTTCATGTTTTCACATCTTAAACATATTTTTTGGATGTTTCATTCTGGTCATTCTGTTGGACTGAATATAGATTTTTTAAAAAATTTATTTACTTAATGAATCAGCACATTGAAGTTAATATTATAGTTTAATAGCATCCTTCACTAAAGTTCCAAACAAGAATTTCTTCAACTGAGAATTTATTTCAGAAACTTTTAGCCCTGTAGAAATAGCCCAAGCATCTAGATAACAACGATATCTTTGAAACATCAGAACAAATTTACAATTCCAAGAATAGCATTAACATGTTACCATCTTACTATTCAATACAGCATGCTTTTCTTTTCTAGTCAAGCCTTTGAAGGCAGGGTATTGAATTTTTCTTCAAACTTTTAAATGATCCATAAATATCCTTCCATAAAAGACATAAAACTAATGTTTTGGAAAGCCTTTAAATTTTTCAAATGGTTGATACAATTTGTGCAAACTGAAAATGTCAGCAGGGAAAAAAGGATCACTAGAAAGAATTGCAAACTCTTGAAAACAAGGAGAAACCTAAGATACAGTTTCTTCTTCTAAAAATTGAACTCTAAGTGACAAATTTGGTTGCCACAGAGAAGCCATTAAAATTTTTTTCTTCAGTCTTATACTTACAAACCCAACAGGAATGTAGCAAAAGATGAGGATTCTTTTTCCATTTAGTAAAATTTTTACTTGAAACAAAATTCTGATAAATCTATTTTTATTCAGTTTTATTTTCTTTCCTGCTTCAACCAAAGTAACATAAAAATAAACTCCAGACCTTCCTGCCCCCGCGTTCGGACCTCGCTGCTTCAGCCTCCTGGTCCCGTTCCATCTATCTACCCTGCGACTAGCAGCAGAGACAAACTAATTCCGTATTATTTTTTTGCCCTGTACACACTTTGAGGCGAGCAAAAAGATTAAAATAAATTTTAACAATGAGGGAAATCGTGCACATCCAGGCCGGTCAGTGTGGCAATCAGATCGGTGCCAAGTTCCGGGAGGTGATCAGTGATGAACATGGCATCGACCCTACTGACACCTATCATGGAGACAGCGACCTACAACTGGACCACATCTCCGTGTACTACAATGAAGCCACAGGTGGTAAATATGTCCCTCGTGCTATCTTGGTGGATCTAGAACCCGGAACCATGGACTCTGTTCGCTCAGGTCCTTTTGGCCAGATCTTCAGACCAGACTTTGTTTTTGGTCAGTCCGGGGCAGGCAACAACTGGGCCAAGGGCCACTATACAGAGGGAGCCGAGCTGGTTGACTCGGTCCTGGATGTGGTTTGGAAGGAGGCCGAGAGCTGTGACTGCCTGCAGGGCTTCCAGCTGACCCACTCTCTGGGTGGGGGCACTGGCTCCGGAATGGGCACCTTGCTCATCAGCAAGATCCTTGAAGAGTATCCTGATCGCATCATGAACACCTTCAGTGTGGTCCCTCATACAAAGTGTCCGACACTGTGGTTGAGCCCTACAACGCCACCCTCTCTGTCCATCAGCTGGTGGAGAACACTGACGAGACCTACTGCATTGACAACGAGGCCCTTTACGACATATGTTTCCGCACTCTCAAGCTGAGCACGCCAACCTACGGAGACCTGAACCACCTCATCTCGGCCACCATGAGTGGAGTCACCACTTGCCTCCGCTTCCCTGGCCAGCTCAATGCTGACCTCCGCAAGCTGGCCGTCAACATGGTGCCCTTCCCACGCCTCCACTTCTTCACGCCCGGCTTTGCCCCTCTAACCAGCCGTGGCAGCCAGCAGTATCGGGCCCTCACTGTCCCTGAGCTCACCCACCAAGTCTTCGATGCCAAGAACATGGTGGCTGCCTGTGACCACCACCATGGCCGGTACCTCACCGTGGCTGCTGTGTTCCGTGGGCGGATGTCCATGAAGGAGGTGGATGAGCAGATGCTCAACGTGCAGAGCAAGAACAGCAGCTACTTCGTGGAATGGATCCCCAACAACGTCAAGACAGCCATTTGCCACATCTCACCCCGTGGTCTCAAGATGGCAGTCACCTTCATGGGCAACAGCACAGCCATCCAGGAGCTGTTCAAGCGCATCTCGGAGCAGTTTACAGCCATGTTCCGCCGGAAGGCCTTCCTCCACTGGTACACAGGTGAGGGCATGGACGAGATGGAGTTCACCGAGGCTGAGAGCAACATGAACGACCTCGTCTCTGAGTACCAGCAGTACCAGGATGCCACCGCAGAAGAGGAAGAGGATTTCGGTGAGGAGGCCGAAGAGGAGGCCTAAGGCCAAGTCCCTATCACCTTAGGTTTCTCAATCCCTCAGCCTTCTTCCTCAACGACCCCTTTCCTCTCCCTCAGAATTTGCATTTTCTGCCTCTATCTTGTTTTTCTTTTTGGGGGGGGGATTCTAGAACAGTGTCTGGCACACAATAGGGCGCTCAATAAATATTTGTTGCTTGTTGAATGTCTCTTCTCTCTTTCCAGTCTTGGCGAGCCTAGATTTCTGCCATTCTGGGTAACCCTATCATTTTCCTTCTGGTGCCCACTCCTCCCATCTGTCCAGTTAACATTTCCCTCTCTGTTTTCAAGATAGCTCTTGAAGAGGCTGGGCTTCCTCAAATCTCATTTAGAGCCGTGTGCTGAAAACCTGGATTGGTGACTGCCATCCTAGGCCGGTGTGCTGGCCCAGTGGAAGGAAACTGAGCAGCGGTAGAAGTCCCTACCAGAAAGGGTTGGGTTTGGAGAGGGACATCCAGGGTACTGAAGTCCTAGGTGCCAGGTATCTCCCCGCTCCTCTCAGCTTCTGCAGAGCTGTTGACAGTATTATCTTCATTTTCAGTCTCCTTACAAGCTCTGTCTGAGGTATTACATTTGCAAGTTTCTGGCCCCCACCCTATCAAGTGGGAATCCCTTCCTCTTCCACTTTATCTCCTGCATAATAATGTTGGATTCCCTCCTTTCCCCAGTTTGAGAAAGGGTGTCAAAAGAATGAGAGCAACATGAACGACCTCGTCTCTGAGTACCAGCAGTACCAGGATGCCACCGCAGAAGAGGAAGAGGATTTCGGTGAGGAGGCGGAAGAGGAGGCCTAAGGCCAAGTCCCTATCACCTTAGGTTTCTCAATCCCTCAGCCTTCTTCCTCAACGACCCCTTTCCTCTCCCTCAGAATTTGCATTTTCTGCCTCTATCTTGTTTTTCTTTTTGGGGGGGGGATTCTAGAACAGTGTCTGGCACACAATAGGGCGCTCAATAAATATTTGTTGCTTGTTGAATGTCTCTTCTCTCTTTCCAGTCTTGGTGAGCCTAGATTTCTGCCATTCTGGGTAACCCTATCATTTTCCTTCTGGTGCCCACTCCTCCCATCTGTCCAGTTAACATTTCCCTCTCTGTTTTCAAGATAGCTCTTGAAGAGGCTGGGCTTCCTCAAATCTCATTTAGAGCCGTGTGCTGAAAACCTGGATTGGTGACTGCCATCCTAGGCCGGTGTGCTGGCCCAGTGGAAGGAAACTGAGCAGCGGTAGAAGTCCCTACCAGAAAGGGTTGGGTTTGGAGAGGGACATCCAGGGTACTGAAGTCCTAGGTGCCAGGTATCTCCCCGCTCCTCTCAGCTTCTGCAGAGCTGTTGACAGTATTATCTTCATTTTCAGTCTCCTTACAAGCTCTGTCTGAGGTATTACATTTGCAAGTTTCTGGCCCCCACCCTATCAAGTGGGAATCCCTTCCTCTTCCACTTTATCTCCTGCATAATAATGTTGGATTCCCTCCTTTCCCCAGTTTGAGAAAGGGTGTCAAAGAAGCAAGAGATAGCCTTGGTCTCTAAGCCTCCAGGAAGCCCCTACCCACCCCATCTTTTCTTAACAAAATAAAATATATATCAGCCCCTCTGTACCTATATGGAAAGGTATGTGCTGCCACTTAAACGTCATTCCCCAGAGAGGGGACAGAACACCTGCCATCTTTTGGCAAACATCTCATCTCTTCTGCTACTGCTTCCCCACCTCGATTTTGTTCTATTCTACACTTCAGATTTCTATTGTGTTGAACTTGCTGCTTTTTTTCATATTGAAAAGATGACATTGCCCCAAGAGCCAAAAATAAATGGGAACTGAAAAGAAAAATAAATAAATAAATAAATAAACTCCAAAAAAAAATTTTTTTAGGACAGTTTTTATTGCCTTTTTGCAACTGGGCTCCATTTGTAATAGGATATTTTGTAGGACAATGGTATGTAGCCCTTTCCTTTGAGGGAGTATTTGTTCAGGGTGTGTGTAGGAAAAGGCGGGAAAGTGGTGCTGAGTTTCTGTTTTCAGTGAGTTTGGGATATAACATTGACCTGTCTATTCTTCTGCATCATTCACTTGCATACTGCCACTGTCTGACAGGCCCAGTACACATAACCAAGTAAGAAGGCATAACCAGTAGTGTCAGGGAAGGTAAGAATACTTCTGATCAACGCAGAACAGTCATGCCTGTGAGCATATCTGAGAGATCACATACTACCACTGTATTTTGAATCTCTGTCTTATATATTTCAGATGTATTGAAGGTGAACTAGGTGCTCAACACCAAATAACTGTGGTATTTTTAGTTATGAAAGAACAGAAAGTTTGACTTTCCATGTATTAAAATATTACAAAAGATAATGTTTCCCCCCTAGAACAGCTTTGCTATATCAGATACAAAATAACCTATTTTTTTTCATTTTTTACTTTTTTCTGATAACAAAGTGATATAAAATCAATGTAAGCATTAAAAACATACAGAAATTAGCATAGCAAATTTACCTTCTCGAAGCATATTTTTCATAACTTGACTCGTAAATATATAGAATGAACATGTCAAAGAATTTTGAACTCATTAATGAAGGAACCAGTGGGTGTTAAAATGTAGTTATCAGTGGTGTAGATGTGAGATGCTTTAGGACTTGAGGGCTTGGGGGAAGACTTGTGGAAGAGAAGGGGCTCTCCAGACTTGAAGCCTGGTTTGGATTTGGGCAGAGGACAGGTAATTCAGAATCGCATCCTGGTGAAAAGGGAGAAGGAAGAAAGTGTTAGTCCCTCAGTCGTGTCCACACTTTGGATCTCATGGACTATAGCCCTCCAGGCTCCTCTGTCCATGGGATCTCCTAGGCCTGAATACTAGAGTGGGTTGCCATTTCCTTCTCCAGGGGATCTTCCTGACCCAGAGCATAAACCTGGGTCTCCTACACTGCAGGCAGATTCTATACCATCTGAGCCACTAGGGAAGCCTAGTAGTTACTAGTGCAACTGAATATTTTTACACATTTTAAAAAAGGGACTGTTAGAAGATTTCTAGTTCAGATACAAAACTTGAGGCAATAAAATCCCGCTGAGTGTGTCTTTTCTCCAGACAGAAATCTGCAAATGACCATGTATAGTTCTCCACTTCTAGATTAAAAAACAACAACAAAAACCTCGCTACCTGATCGAATCTCCTGGTACAGCCTGACCGTTGTCTAAATGATGGTAGGTTTAAGCTCCAAAGCCTAACACTGTAAGTCTATTCCTATAGATATCAGTAATTTTAAAAAAGCAAGCAAACAAAACCAAACCTTATTTATCGGTTTCCAGGAAAGTGAGCATACCTTTCTTTGTTGAAGATGAACATTTGCCTATATCTTATACAGAACCAAGCAAAGATAAATACAGAGAATATCTGTAGATGCTTGAGATAAATGCAAAGAATATATGTAGATGAGACTGAATAGCTGTGTTAATTTATTACAGAACCAGTGTCAGTGTGGAAAGGAGTAAAGTTCTTTATTGGAGTATCAGGAATAATTCTTTCATAAGAATTGTATCAGCATTGTCTCTGAGGACGTGTTAAGGACAGCAAGAGCACTGACAAATCTTTAGGGCTTTCAAATCCATTTTGAAAATTGTAGAATATCTGAAATATTTATGCAATTCACAATTTACTTGTATAAAATCATCATTTACTTTGAAATCTATTTCCATGCATCTCTTATAATAGTGTTAAACTAGGCCAAGACATATGGAGCATTTCAAATAAATCTAATTTTTTTGTATTTCTCTTTTGATTAAATGAGGAAAAACAAGCCTTTATTATTCCCCAAATGCTCTAAGAACTCTAAACTTAGTTTTAGATAGAAAAGACATGCATTGTTTGGACTAAATTTAGGGTTTGATCTAAAGGAAAACAAAAAGATTAGCGCAGAAAATTTGGTCATCTGATTAAAATAGGCTCCTAGGTGTCTAAGAGCTATTAATCAGTATGGCAATATAATACTTTAAGTAAACATGAGAGAAGAAATCTCAGCTCCTGATATGAGCAATATATTTTTCATTGTTTAAATATCAAGGACATGATGAGGACAAAACAAAATCATACATTTATTTGGATATTCTGATGAGGCATGAAAATGTAGCTGTTTGGGCATACCATTTCAATACTCCGTGCATGCTGCAGTCTATGGGGTCACAAAGAGTTAGACACAACTGAGCGACTGAACTGACTGATGTTAAGAAATGACAACATACTTCAATTATGATATTAATTGATACCTAAATTCTGTCTTGCACTAATATGTGGCTGTAAAAAATGCATCAGTTCACTTTTTAAAAACTTACTTGAGGACAAGACTATGCTGTTTCTTTCTCTTAGAACCAAGAACTTATTGCATACATGCAGTCATTTTTTCCCATGCCATTATAATTCTTAGTCTAATTTCAAACATCAAAATTGATTATAACTTTCAGTCAGGTAAGTTCTATTGCAACTGAAGGTAGTGAATGATAACTGTCAATGTCAACCATGTTGCTAGACAACAAAGGATCTGGAGCAAAATAATAGGCTACCTACTGATACCCACACTACTTTTACTCATTCTTCATTGACTAATGAACATGTGCATTAACTCGACCACCAAGTATAGCCACTCTGTAGCATGCTAAAGTAACAAAAAATGTGTTCATATACATATGTGTGTAAGCATCTTACTCCTTGAAAGGAAAGTTATGACCAAGCTAGACAGCATATTAAAAAGCAGAGACATCACTTTGTCAACAAAAGTCCGTCTAGTCAAGGCTATGGTTTTTCCAGTAATCATGTATGGATATGAGAGTTGGACTATAAAGAAAGCTGAGCGCCAAAGAATTGATGCTTTCAAACTGTGGTGCTGGTGAAGACTCTTGAGAGTTCCATGGACAGCAGAGATCCAACTAGTAAATCTTTAAGGAAATCAACCCTGAATATTCATTGGAAGGACTAATGCAGTAGCTGAAGCTCCAATATTTTGGTTACCTGATGCAAACAGAAAACTCACTGGAAAAGATCTTCATTCTGGGAAAGAGTGAAGGTAGAAGAAGAGGTAATCAGAGGATGAGATGGTTAGATGGCATCACCATTGCAGTGGACGTGAACTTTGGCAAACTCTGGGAGAAGGTGAGGGTCAAGGAAGCCTGATGTGCTGAAGTCCATGGGGGTTGCAAAGAGTTGGACACTCTGGGTGACTAAACAATAACAACAACAATAATATTTGAAATAAATCCATACCTTTTGGCTAGCCTTGTCCTTAAATAGTGGGCTTCCCTGGTGGCTCAGAGGTTAAAGCACCTGCCTCCAATGCGGGAGACCCAGGTTCAATCCCTGGGTTAGGAAGATCCCCTGGAGAAGGAAATGGAAATCCACTCCAGTATTCTTGCCTGGAGAATCCCATGGACAGAGAAGCCTAGTAGGTTACAGTCCACGGGGTCGCAAAGAGTTGGACACGACTGAGCGACTTCACCACCTTCACCTTGTCCTTAAATAAGTAAGGATACTGAATATTTTGTTAAGCTTACAGACAAAAATGAAGCTGAATACTTCTTAATTCTTAACTAATACTCATATTAACATAAAGTTTTAGAAGTTTTTTTCCCTGCAGGTTTCCTGAAACTTCCTGTAGTTGCTCAGTCATGTCCCACTCTTAGTGGCCTCCTGGACTCTAGCCTGCCAGGATCCTCTCTGTCCATGGGATTTCCTAGGCAAGAATACTGGAGTGGGCTGCCATGGGTTCCCTAATATTTGGCTTATGTGACCTTTATTAGTCTCTATAACCTAATTAAACAGTGCCCCTTAGGAGATTTTATAGTTCAATATATTGATATTACATGAAAGAGCAACAACTTCAAAGTTCACATCAAGAGGTACAGGTGTTTCCTAATTATAAATACGCAGATATGTAGCTCTTGCAGCTTTGTTTTACAACATCAGTCACAAAAATAAGCACAAAACAATAACAACAAAAAAATCAATGCTGGAAGTCTCAAAGGGCTATTCTTTCTAGTGGGCAAGAAATATTTTCTTCATTAAATTCACAAAGAATGCAAATGAACAAAATAAAAAACTAAATAGATTTATGTCATCTCTCACCTGACTGAAAAAGATCTCCATCACCTCAGAAAAGATGATCAAATGTTCAGATTATAGAACTAGAATCCTAATCATTGCTGCAGCCCAGTAAGAAATAAGTTATTGGTCATACATAAAGTAGAATCAGTACCATAGTTGATCAATAACCTGAAACAAAATGAGGACAAGGGGGTGGGGTGGGGTAGATTAAAGTACTGTCAGTGTATTAGCACTTAGAAATAACTCTAAACCTCAATAAAATGTCAAAGATTTAATACCCATTAATGAGGAAATCACTCAAATAAAAACAGTAAAGCTTATTTCAAGAACATTCACGAAGCTAAGAATTTACTGAAGTATAAAAGTTAAAGGAGAAATAGGAAGAGAAGAGAAGAGTGATGTAAGGATAAGACTGTTAATTACATACAATCCTATTTATTGTCTTACAAGGCAATAAATCCATACCTTTGGGCTAGCTTTGTCCACCAGACAGAAAGTTACAAGTTAATAGCAACATCACATTTTGTGAACTACAATTAAGTAATAAACAGAAAGTTAAAAAAAAAAAAGGATACTCTTTTGGGTCCAAAAAATGAAAAGATTCTTATTTTAAAAAGTACATGATGACATTAAAAGGGCATGCTATATTCCATTTTGTTGTAAAGACTGTTAATTACATACAATCCTATTTATTGTCTTACAAGGCAATAAATCCATACCTTTGGGCTAGCTTTGTCCACCAGACAGAAAGTTACAAGTTAATAGCAACATCACATTTTGTGAACTACAATTAAGTAATAAACAGAAAGTTAAAAAAAAAAAAGATACTCTTTTGGGTCCAAAAAATGAAAAGATTCTTATTTTAAAAAGTACATGATGACATTAAAAGGGCATGCTATATTCCATTTTGTTGTGGTTTTCTTTTCCTGTTTGCAAATTTGTTCATTATTTCTTGGTACTTTATAATTTCAAGTGCCAGAGGTTACTATTTGGTCCATAGATTTTTTTTCTCATATATATATAATTATACTTGGGAATTTTGTATGGGATCTTATATAGTTTAAAACTTCAAACTTTTCATGGTAGGATACAACTGCCTATTTCATATTTAACTCATTAAAATGGCCAACAGGTGACTTTTCTAGTGGTTCAGTTGCTAAGACTCTGAGCTCCTAGTGCAGGGAGCCTGGATTCAATCCATGGCTGGGTAACTAGATCTCACGTGCAGCAAGTAAAAGGTGCTGCATGCTACAAGGAAGATGGAAGACCAGGCACAGCCAGATAAATTAACTAATTAAAAAAATATGGCCAAATGATTTTACATATTTTCCATTTTATCCTAATATGTCTCTCTTCATTATATTATTGCATCATATAAACAGTAAAAATTTAGATCCTCAATACTTTTAATCTTAAAAAGAAATAATGTTAGGATGTAAGTATTTCTACATTTTTAATTAATAGTATAGTGATATGTTTCTCCATTTTGTGTTATTTTTTAGTTGACATGTATGTCCCAATGGTCAGTTAGTAAATGATTTATGAATATGAATCTTTGAACCATGTTCATTTTGTTGACCACTTTGTATGAAAACAAAAAATGCTTCTGTTTAGCTAGTTTCTCAGTAATTGTGTATATTCACTAGCTTTTTCTTTAGTTTGCTTTCTCAACAAAGAGAAGACATGTCTAGAGGGACTGTGTTATCCTCTACAAAGGTTTTGTGCATTTTATTTAGTTTTCCCCTACAGAAAGCCTGAAGGCTAGCAGTAATGTTATGATTTAGCTAGAAGCTCTTGAGATGAATAAGCAAGTTGTGAGTGGCAGAAAGGGTTTACAATAAAGGAGTAGGAGGAGAATATAAAGGGAAAAGGAAAAAAAAAATTACTTCATATTATAAAACCTCAGCAGCAAGTAGAACTAAATATATATCATCATTTTTAAAAAGTTGATTATAGGTTTATT
>SJYC01023396.1:0-60467 GCA_006408675.1 Madoqua kirkii
CAATTTTAATCTGTAGGAAAACAATATATTGAAAATAATACATTTTTTCTGCCCTTTTAATCTATAAAAGAAAAATATTTCTTAAATTGTTTTAAATTTCCACAATTTATATACATTTATAGAGTTTATTGCCTAACATTTCTAAAATTTGTGAGCTGCCAAGTGACTGAAATTTTGAAAACTCTCCTAAAATATGCACACATTTTTTCATATTATAGAATTTATTAGGTTGATTCTTTCAATTCAAATGAACAATTTTTCTCAGACATCTTTATACTCACTAAATTGCTGAGTTAGTCTGATTCTGGTTCTTAGTACTGCCAATCCCAATCTAAGAGCTATATCCTCATGCTACATTGGTCTTTCTAAACCAGACATTTTCCATTATGAGAAAATCTGTTATTCATCTCATTGGTTCCCGACAGTTTCATTTCCATTTGTTCTTCCAAATCTACCAAATATATCTGTATATACTCCAATGTCAGTTATGGACTTGATTAGAAGTTATTTCCCTCAAGGAGGTCTCCAAAGTTTTCCATATAAGCTAATATGCACTATTCAGTGTTTTTAAGTTTACCTGTCAGATGTATTCCCTCTCTGCTCTCACCCCACATGGGTACATTGCTACATCTAAATATAATGCCTAACTTGAGCTTTTTTGATATTTAGTATTATTAACTTTATATGATATATTTTAGGATAATATGGCTTAATATTTTATTAGTAAAAATCAAACATATGAAAGTTTCTATATTTTCCGTTGAAATTAAAAACCAACTATCTCACAATGCATTGCATAAAGTAAAACCAATTTATAACTTGATACATTTCACAAAAAAGGACCCTAATCATTTGTATCTGGGAGCCTAGAAGTTACTACTAAATATTTGATGAGTATCAGTATGCTCATTTACCCCTAAACAAATTAACTGAGCATTTTCTCACGGACAAATATGTTAAAATAAAATAAAATATTTTTTATTTGAGCAGTGTATTTTGTTGAACTGAATCTTCATGTTTTCTTTCAATATTTTATTAATATTGCTTTCCATGTTGTCTGTTATGATCTAAATATATTTATTATTATTGTATTTTTATATGTTTAAGGTTCACAAATACCTTATTTTTAAAAGACAAAACACAACTCTTAAAGTATAGATATTTTGGATTTTGGATGCTATTATGGTATGTACAGATGAATACAAATATACTTTAATATCTTGGTGCCTACTTTGGCTACCTCATGGGAAGAGTTGAATCATTGGAAAAGACTCTGATGCTGGGAGGGATTGGGGGCAGGAGGAGAAGGGGACAACAGAGGATGAGATGGCTGGATGGCATCACGGACTCGATGGACGTGAGTCTGAGTGAACTCTGGGAGATGGTGCTGGACAGGGAGGCCTGGCGTGCTGCGATTCATGGGGTCGCAAAGAGTCGGACACGACTGAGCGACTGAACTGAACTGAACTGATAGTTATTTAATATGGTGTCTATAGTTATTTCCTTTAAGAATCTAAAATGTGCTCTGTATATTTTTATTTCCTTCTTCATGCATTAATTGTTCCATTTTTCTGTTTAAGAGTGATTGTATAAAATGAAACTAAAGGAGTATTCAACTCTATTTGTGTATGAATATATAATTAATATTTTACATAATATAAACAAAATATTTTAGTGAGCCTGCTATGTGCAAGTCCCTGTAAGAGGCTTTAAGGAGAGAAAAAAAATCATCTTTAATATATATATCATGTATGAATAAAATATCATTAATAAAATTTTTAATTTCTGCATATCTTACATATTGGAAATGGAGATAAATTGCTAGGCCTGCTTCTTGGCTCCACACTTGCCATATCAGCTGCAACTAGCTTTAAGAATGCTTCATACAATTCTTTAATGCCTTTACTTTTTAGCACTCTACGGATTTTAAGGAGCTATCAAATTCAATGACTCCTTTAACTCATACACCCTTATGAAAGAAAGCAGGGGAAAACAGAAACAGATTCAGGGTTGTAAAGTGACTTGTTTGGGGCCAAAACAGTAACAAGTATCTGTGAATTTCCTTTTGACTTTGACTCCAAGCTCAGATCTTTTTTCATGATAACTTGAATTCTTTTTGCAGAAATACATTGATTATACTGGAAATGAAACTGTTGGTGGTTGCCTGGGGCCACTTTTCATCACTCTCTCTGGCATCTTTGTTCCCCAGTAGAGTGGACGTTGACATACTTGATGGGCCGTGTATAGACACATAGAAGTTTAAATTTCAGATTTGGTGTTTTCTCACACTGATACAAAGAATTTAGATGAGTCGATTTCTCTGGTCCTGTGTCACACACGTTGAAATGAAGAACTGCGCAACTAAATGTTTGTTCAAATCCATTCCAGCCATATTATTCTGTTCTAGGAACTGGTTGTTTCTATTCTCTATTACAGAATTGAGCTTAGGAACAAAATAATGTATCTTATTTGTCAACAAAGGGCTTCCCAGTCATGCCTAACTCTTTATTTCTGTATGTTCCATTATGCAAATAAATATCTAAAGTGTACTTGATAAAATGATAAACCTTCACTTTAGAGAGGAGGCCTCAAAGGGAGAAAAACCATTTATATAATCACAGCACTTATATATACTGGAGGACATCTTTAAACACATGTAATTAGTATAAAAATCAATGCTGACCTTCTCTACAAATGCTACTTCCCAACATTAAGTAGGATAAGTCATTTATTTAGGAAAAGCTAATATGGCAGAGTTACTGACTTTTGTAAATTTGGGATTAAAAATTCCCCAGATCTTGCAAAGTATTTTCAGCATCTTGAATTGCTAGTCTTTTGAACAAGAATGTTTCTTTTCAAAATGTCCTCAGCCTGATATACTATTATTATGACATATCAAATTGAGTTATATCATGTAATAAAATATACTGAGAAAGATACATTATTTTGAAGTACAGCAGACTCCCCTTATCTGAAGTTTCATCCTTGATTTGTTCACCCACAGTTAGCCGAGTCCCAAAAATACGAAACAAAAAATTCCAGAAATAATAATTCCTATATTTAAAATTGCACATCATTCTTAGAAGCATGGAGCTTCCCAGTTGGTGCTGGTGGAAAAGAATCTGCCTGCCAATGCAGGAGACTTGGGGAGATCCTCTGGGAGAGAAAATGGCACTTCACTCCAATATTCTAGCCTGGAAAATTCAGTGGGTAGGGGAATCTGGCAGGCTACAGTCCATGGGGCTGCAAAAAGTCAGACATGACTGACTGAGCAGTGAATATCATGATGAAGTCTCATGCTGGCCCACCAGACGTGAATCATCCTTCTGTCTAACATATCCTGCTCACTAGTCACTTAGCAGTATCTTCATTATCAGCTCTACTGCTTGGCATCACAGTGCTTGTGTTCAAGTCAACCTTATTTTACTTAACGGCCATGGTATAAAAGTAGTGATGCTGGCAATTGATGCCAAAGAGAAGCCATCAAGTGTTTCCTTTAAGTGAAAATTCTTGACTTAATGAGATTTTTTTTAAAAAGTCACATGCTGAGATTGCTAAGATGTTCAATAAGAACAGATCTTCCATCTGTGAAATTGTGATGAAGGAAAAAGAAATCCATGTACATCAAACTGCAAAGTAATAGCGACAGTACATAAATGCTCAGTTAAGATGGAAAAGACATTACACTTATACAATAAGATATTTTGAAGAGAGGGAGACCACATTCACAACATTTATTACAGTGTATTATTAGAATTGTTCTATTTTATTGGTAGTTTTTGTTGTCAACCTCTTACTGTGCCTAATTTACACGCTAAACCTTACCATAGGTATGTACGTATAGGAGAAAACATAATATATGAAGGATTTTGTGCTGTTCTCACTTTCAGCATCCACTGTGGGTTCTGGAATGTATTTCTATCTTCTATCAGAAGTCTACTATAGTAGTCTTCCAAAACTTAGAAGAAAGCATATTTTAAAAAAGATACAGATGTGCATATCTAAAATATCCTCACTTGCATTTTTGGGGGTAGAAAATAATCAGTGTGCCCTAAGTATATAAGTAAAACATATGTAAATTTAGGCATTATATTAGTATGTCTTTATCAGGCTTTTTAAAACATTCCTTATTGAGAAATGCCGCACGAAACTTTGAAAAATATAAGATTTTGGTAGGGAACATTTGGAAAATTGAGTGTTTAGAAGAAAGTGTCATCACTTCTTCACAACAGATATACCTTGTCAACAAGGATTAGTTTTCATTCCTTGCTTGACAGCAAGTTAATCCTGTCTGCCTTTTCAGTGCAGAGCAGTTCCATCTGAAGCCAATGAGGAAATATATAAGCTTGCAATCATAGGAGATTTAGACATGATGACAATTTATTTGCCTTAATTTCTAATCTGTCTAACTAAGAAGCTTTGTCTCTGATTATATTTTTAAGTAAGGCCAGTATGTAGCAAAAATTGTATACCCCCTGTATCAGTTTAAAATTCCTGTTGTTTGAATGTATATTTGCAGTGTACATTGCCAGACTTCAGGTTTCTTAGAGACTGTTACCAGCGCTAAGATTTAAGGACACAAGTGTAGAAATTTTGAAAATTATTTCAAGAAATATAAAGAAATATTGAAGTAGTTTTGAACTCTTGACTATGTTACAGAATAAAGCAAATATTTAAGTAGGTTTGTTATGCTGTTTAAAAATTCCAAAAATTGTACTGTCTGAGGGGAAGTAGAAAAGTTCTTACCACTTAAGTACTTCCTCAAATCCTTACTAGCCTTGATAACTCTCAGTTCAGTTCAGTTCAGTTCAGTCACTCAGTTGTGTCCAACCCTTTGCAATCCCATGGGCTGTAGCACACCAGGCTTCCCTGTCCATCACCAGCTCCTGGAGCTTGCTCAAACTATGTCCATTGAGTTTGTGATGCCATCCAACTGTCTCATCCTCTGTCGTCCCCTTCTCCTGCCTTCAGTCTTTCCCAGCATCAGGGTCTTTTCAAATGAGTCAGACCTTTCCATCAGGTCGCCAAAGTATTGGAGTTTCAGCTTCAGCATCAGTCCTTCCAATGAATATTCAGGACTGATTTCCTTTAGGATGGACTGGTTGGATCTCTTTGCAGTCCAAGGGACTCTCAAGAGTCTTCTCCAATACCACAGTTCAAAAGTATTAGTTCTTCGGTGCTCAACTTTCTTTATAGTCCACCTCTTACATCTTTACATGACCATTAGAAAAGCCATAGCTTTGACTAAGTGGACCTTTGCTGGTAATGTCTCTGCTTTTTAATATGCTACCTAGGTTGTTCATAACTTTTCTTCCAAGAAGCAAGTGTCTTTTAATTTCATGGCTGCAGTCATCATCTGCAGTGATTTTGGAGCCCCCCAAAATAATGTCTGTCATTGTTTCCACTGTTTCCCCATCTATTTCCCATGAAGTGACGGGATTGGATTCCATGATCTTCATTTTCTGAATGTTGAGTTTTAAGCCAACTTTTCCACTCTCCTCTTTCACTTTCATCAAGAGGCTTTTGAGTTCCCTCTTCACTTTCTGCCATAAGGGTGGTGTCATGTGCATATCTGAGGTTATTGATATTTCTCCTGGCAATTTTGATTCCAGGCTCTGCTTCCTCCAGCCCAGCATTTCTCATGATGTACTCTGCATATAAGTTAAATAAGCAGGGTGACAATATAGAGCCTTAACTGACTCCTTCCTGATTTGAACCAATCTGTTTTTCCATGTGAAGGAAAGTTACATGGCAAAACAGCCTGGAGTTAAACTCCCTTCCCTGTGGGTCCTCCCCACCATGCTATGCAAAACAAAGAACTCTCCCACCGGAACAAAAGAATGGACATTAAGGTTGATTTGCCCAGCTCCCAGCCAGTCCAGCCTCTGGCTTATCTCCAGAATTCCTTGCCCCAGCCATTTAAAAGATAACTACTCTGAACAACCTTGGAGAAGAACAGGCTACCTTAAGACAGTAGATTTCCACATATATACCTATATATATTTACTCTTTTCTTGGGTTAGTTGAGCAGCTCACTAATCTGATTGCTGCCCCTTCTTGCTTATTAGAGGTGATCTGTTCCTGTAAAGTGCCAGTCTCATTCTTTTTCTGAACCTCGCTTTCTCTAACTCCGTACCCTACAACATGTTCGGTTCCTACTGGCTTCTTGAACTGCATACAG
Source organism: Madoqua kirkii (assembly GCA_006408675.1). Lineage (NCBI taxonomy): Eukaryota > Metazoa > Chordata > Mammalia > Artiodactyla > Bovidae > Madoqua > Madoqua kirkii. The sequence continues at coordinate 6,182 of SJYC01023396.1, forward strand.
ATTTCTCAAGATGCAGGTCAGGTGGTCTGATATTTCTATCTCCTTCAGAGTTTTCTACAGTTTATTGTCATCCACACTGTCAAAGGCTTTGGTATAGTCAATAAAGCAGAAGTAGATATTTTTCTGGAACTCTCTTGCTTTTTCCGTGATCCAGCAGATGTTGGCAATTTGATCTCTGGTGTCTCTGCCTTTTCTAAATCCAGCTTGAACATCTGGAAGTTCATGGTTTATGTACTGTTGAAGCCTGACTTAGAGAATTTTGAGCATTACTTTGATAGTGTGTGAGATGCGTGCAATTGTGAAGTACATTGAGCATTCTTTGGCATTATCTTTCTTTGGGACTGGAATGAAAGTGACCTTTTCCAGTCCTGTGGCCACTGCTGAGTTTTCCAAATTTGCTGGCATATTGAGTACAGCACTTCCACAGCATCATCTTTTAGGATTCAAAATAGCTCAACTGGAATTCCATCACCTCCATTAGCTTTGTTCTTAGTGATGCTTCCTCAGGCCCACAACTTCACATTCCAAGATGTCTGGCTATAGGTGAGTGATCACACCTTTGTGATTATCTGGCTTGTGAAGATCTTTTTTGTACAGTTCTTCTGTGTATTCTTGCCACCTCTTCTTAATATCTTCTGCTTCTGTTAGGTCCATACTATTTCTGTCCATTATTGAGCCCATCTTTGCATGAATGATTCCCTTGGTATCTCTAATTTTCTTGAAGAGATCTCCAGTCTTTCCCATTGTATTGTTTTCCTCTATTTTTTTTGCATTGATCACTGAGAAACACTTTCTTATCTCTCCTTGCTATTCTTTGGAACTCTGCATTCAAATGGGTAGATCTTTTCTCTTTTGCTTTTGCTTCTCTTCTTTTCATAGCTATTTTAAGGCTTTCTCAGACAACCATTTTGCTTTTTTGCACTTCTTTTTGGTGATGGTTTTGATCACTGCCTCCTGTACAATGTTATGAAGTTCCATCCGTTGATCTTCAGGCACTCTATCCAGTAGTTCTAATCCCTTGAATCTATTTGTCACTTCCACTGTATAATGTAAGGGATTTGATTTACGTCATACCTGAATGGCTTAGTGGTTTTCCCTACTTTCTTCAATTTAAGTCTGAATTTTGAAATAAGGAGTTCATAATCTGAGCCCCAGTCAGTTCCTGGCCTTGTTTTTGCTGACTGTATAGAGCTTCTCCATCTTTGGCTGCAAACAGTATAATCAATCTGATTTCGGTATTGACCATCTGGTGATGTCCATGTGTAGAGTCTTCTCTTGTGTTGTTGGTAGAGGGTGTTTGCTATTACTGGTGTGTTCTCTTGGCAAAACTCTATTAGCCTTTGCCCTGCTTCATTCTGTCCTTCAAGGCCAAATTTGCCTGTTACTCCAGATATCTCTTGACTTCCTACTTTTGCATTCCAGTCCCTTATAATGAAAAGGACATCTCTTTTGTGTGTTAGTTCTAAAAGGTCTTATAGGTCTTCATGGAACCATTCAACTTCAGCTTCTTCAGCCTTACTGGTCGGGGCATAGACTTGGATTACTGTGATATTGAATGGTTTGCCTTGGAAACCTGGTGACTCTCTGATGTCTTTAAAAATAAGATTTTATTTCTCTATTATCTGCTTTGTTAATTGTTCTTGACAATAAAATTGGTTTGATATTGGTAAACTCCCCCACTTAGAATGCACATTTCTCTTTCTAAAATTGAAAGATAAACTGTTAATTATAGAATGACTTGAAAATTTCAGCTATATCAATAAATATGCACAATCAAGACTTCTTGTATAATAACAGGCGGAAGTGAAGAATTCATTGCAGATGGCTAAACTGTATTTCAAGCTGCACATGTGGAAAAAAAAAATCTCCCTACTTAAAGCCACACCATATTTTCCACTCAGGCCATTTGTATGTTGTAAGGGAAACACTTTATAATGATAAAGTGAAATTCATGACAATTTTAGATGTGTATGCACATAGAAAAATAGCTTCAGAGTACATAAATGTTTTCAAATGTTGAGCAAAACTTGAGTGCTTAGGATTAAATCCCACTTGGTCATTCTGTGTAATTCTTTGTATATATTGTTTGTTTTGATTTTCTAATGTTTTGTTAAGAATTTTGGTATCTGTGATTGTAAGAAATATTGATTTGCAGTTTCCTTTCTTAAAATGTCTTTACCTGGTTTGGCTTCATAGAATGAATTAGAAAATATGTTCCTTTTGCTATTTTCTGAAACAGACGGTAGAAAAATGATATCACTTCTTAAATGTTCTGTAGATTTACCAGTGAACCCAACTATGCATGGTACTTTATCTTTGGAGAGTTATTAATTCATCATTCAATTTCTCTAATGCATTTGGGCCTATTGAGATTGTTTCTCCTTTTGTGACTTTTGGTGGATTGCATCTTTCAAGAAATAGGTCTGTTTTCTTCTACATTATCAAATTTGTGAACATAATGCTTTTTTAAAAATAATAATCCCTTATCATCCACTTAAAAAACATGGTATTGGTAATGATGACTAATCTTTCATTTTTTATCTGTAATTTGTCTCTTCTTAACATTTGTTTTTAATTCTTAACATTTGAGATGCTTTTATTACCTATCTGGTCTTGCATATTGTCCACTTTTAAAATTATCTCCCTTAGCATGTTAGTCACAGGTGCTTTAAATTTCCAGTCTTATAGCTCCAACATCTCTGCCGTAACTGAATCTGGTTTTGGTACTTGTTCTGTCTCTTTGGACTGTGTCTTTTGACCTTTAGCACATCTTGTTGATTTTTGTAAAAGTCAGACATACTGTATGAAGTTAAAGGAACTGGGGTGGAGAGGCTGTTAGTATGTAGCTTTATGTTTAGTTGGTTAGGAGTCAGACTTTACTCCACAGCTGTAGCTGTGGTATCAGAGGCTAAATTTTCTGAAATATGCTTGTTTTTATCTCCAGTGTTGTCTTTGGGTCTAGAGAGTCCTTCAGTAGGATCTAAGCCTTGTATGTCTTTTAGTTGTAATCCGTTACTATTGTACAATAGCTCTAGTGAGGTGTGGAAGAGCAGACACATTTTATATGATTAGGTCTGTCTTCTAGTAAGCCTGAGTTGGGTATTTCTCTTTTCCCACATCAAAGACTGGAGAAGGCTATATTTTCATATTTCCCTTTCTCCTGGTGAGTTTGGGCTTTGGTAAAACCCCAGGAAGTCAGGCTCTGATGAAACAGATTCTCTTGAGGCAGTTGTCTTGTTAAAAAGCACAGGGAGTGCTCAGTCTACTTCAAACATACTTTTTCAGTTTGATCACCTCTTTTTTCTTGGTGTGTGGACTGGAGTGATGATTTACAAGTGCCTTACATATAGAATGGAAAGTTTAAAGTCCTCCCCAGAACTTTACAGTAACTTCCCTGTGATGGTATGCTCAGATGATACCCTGTCACCAGAGTTGTCAGGCCCAGAGCTTCAACTATAAAGCCATCTGTGGTTTTGAAAGTCACAGATTAATTTTCTTTCCTCTCTTTATTGTACTGTTCCCTTTACTTTGAAAATTCTATGCTATGTTCTCAACACTAAAGTTAACTAATTTCCACTTTTCTTTCAAAATTCACTTTATTGTAATTCTTGTTGGTACTGAGCTTTCAGTGCATCTCACTAGGCTTGTACTAGCTTCTCTATTTTTCTTTTCATAGTATATTGCAGCTCTCTTTTAACTTGCTTGTCTCCTTGGCCAGACTGTTTTGTAGCACTAGAACTTGCCACATAGGAGCTGTTCCATTGGTAGTGGTAGATTAGTCACTAAGTCTTGTCTAACTCATGACACCATGGACTGCAGCCTGCCAGGCTCCTCTGTCCATGGGATTTCCCAGGCAAGAATACTGGAGTGGATTGCCATTTCCTTCTCCAGGCAATCTTCCTGACCCAGAGATTGAACCCAGGTTTCCTGCATTATAGGTAGGTTTTTTTTTTACCAACTAAGCCACCAGAGAAGACCTGTTGTTCCACTGAAAAGTGAAATCATCAAATAAATGGGAGACTGGTACGTCTGATAGACACTATTGTTGAAAGATGAAAAGATTGATGATGGGATTGGATAATTTTAGAGTTGCATGGCCTATAAACATTGTTTACCAATCTCTTTAACAGTGTAATGAAATGTTGATGCATGCTACAACATTTTTCTGTACTGTTGAAAATATCATACTAAGTGTAAGATATGAGTCACAAAAGATCACATGTCTTATGATTTAATTTATATGAAAAGTCTATATTGGGCAAGTCTATGTAGTGGGAAAGTAGACTAGTGGTTGCTTAGGTTTGTAGGGGTTGAGAATAAATGGAAAGTGGCTGCTAAAGGATATGGGATTTCTTTTTAGAATAAACTGTATGTTCCAAAATTGATTGTAGTGATTATTGTATCATCCTTTGAATACAAGAAAACTGTTTAGAGATGCAGACATAGACAACAGACTTGTGGACAAAGCAGGGGAAATAAAATGCGGGACAAATTAAGAGAGTATCATTGAAACACTAGCGCTGCCATATGTAAAGTAGATAGCTAATGGGAAGTTGCTGCATAGCCCAGGGTGCTAGCTTGGTGCTCTGTGACAACCTAGAGGGGTGGGATGGTTTGGGAATTGGGAAGGAGGTTTAAGGATCAGGAGGACATATATATATACTTTGGCTGATTCACATTGTTGTATGGCAGAAACCAACACAACAATGTAAAGCAATTAAAAGTAAAAAAAAGAAAAATGTTGAATTGTAAACTTTATATGGGTGAATAGTAGAATGAGTTATGCTTTGATGAAGCTACTTTATTTTTTTTTTATAAAGGCATGATGCAAAGAAACAGCAGACTAGAGAACGTTGTGCCTTTAAGAACTAATTTCTATAAAGTTTACACAAGGCAGAAAAAAAAAGAATACTTACCAGTTTATTTTATATGGCCAGCATAATTATATCAAAATCTGACAAAGACCTGAAGGAAATCTGCAGGCTAATCTTTTTAGTGAACATAGATGTTAAAATATAAATAAATCAACAGCAACAAATAAATATAAAATATAAAAGATATAACACATTAAAACTGAGTTGAATTTATTTTAGATATACAAGACAAGTTTAAAGGAAAAAATTAATGTACTTTATATATTAGTAGTATAAAAAGAGATTTATAAAGTTTTATTAATTGATGCAGAACGAACTCTTGATAAAATTACTTATGGCAATACTCTACTTCCTCAACCCCAGTGCTCTTTTTTTAGTTTCCTACATCAAAACATCCACATTTCCAGTTGATGAACTCGATTCCACTGGTGAAACCATGTCTAGCACTGGAGGCAGCAGCATTTAGAGAAAGAAAATAAGAATAGTTGTTTTGCCACCCTTTGGCAGACTACATAAAGCAGTCCTCAGTCCCCTTCTCATGCTGATTTCAAGATTCTGTCATGAAAACTCACCTTTAAAGCTGGTTTCTGTCTTTGGTGGGAGCTTACCAGCTCTTCGGTTATCCTAAGTTTCACAATCACAGTGACCCCTTTTAAATTTCAGGCAATTCTGTTAACTCTTCAGTTTTCTTTTTGCTAAGTCCTTGCAGTCTTCTGAGGTCACTGGCATAGGTATTATTTTATTAGTATTTATTTTTGGCATTTCAGTATGTTTTCCAAAAAGAATAGAAAACAATCTGAGCATTCAGTCACCCTTCTTGACCTAAATATATCATTATGCAGATATTTTCTTCATCTTTAACTATGGTTTAACTAGTCATTAAATTATCTTTAAAATAATAAGCAAATTCCTGACTCCTAACTGTTGACTGGAAGTCAATGGAAAAACAAAAGACAGAACAAAGCAGCTTATATCCTTCAAAAACTTTACTGATGTTTTCTGATATTGAGAATTTTTATAAGCTTCACTCTAATTTTTTTCTTTGTTTAATGAAATTAAGCATCTCATACTTTACCAAAAGACTATAAAGCAAAGTACTCAGTAAAATACCTCTAATTCATATACCTATTGATTTAAGCTCTGGAGTTTATTATGAATACAGCTAAATATAAGTGAGCATACCCTGAACATTATGAAGTGCATTTATGCATTTTTATGAATTGGTTTCTTTCTTAGCTGGTTGCAGGGCCTCCATAAAATTGAATGCCTGAAGGATTTTAATAGCAGATCATTGACTTTCCATTCATTTATTACTGCTACTCCTCATTTCTATTTTCTTGGCACTAAATAACCTTAACCATAACAGCATATATTGAGTAGTCTTGACATAAGTGGAAAATTGACATATTATTTGCAAAGCGGAGAATTAGCTGGTTACAATGGAAGTATTGGACTGCTTTCAGTTCAGTTCAGTTCAGTCACTCAGTCGTGTCCAACTCTTTGCGACCCCATGAATCACAGCACGCCAGGCCTCCCTGTCCATCATCAACTCCCGGAGTTCACTCAGACTCACGTCCATTGGACTGCTTTACTATAGGTCAAATACAAACTATTGTATGTCCTCATTCAAGCACCTTTTAATATTCTTGGTTTCCCATCTCCATATCACCACCTCAGTTCAGTTTATCTCCTTTCTAGATTCTTCCCTCTGTTGACCTATATCCATCTTGATTTTGTCCAATTATTTCCCGCTTATGAGTCAGAGAGATTCTAATAATGTGTAAAACAGAGCATGACATTTTCTTGCTTAAAATTCTTCAATATTTGCTCATTTCTCTTAGGAAAAAAGACAAAATTCCCTCACAGGAAAAATAAGAACATGCAGAATCATATTCCTTCTAAGCTGTCTACTGTCTTCACCCTCTGTGTTTCACTCCATGTAATTTTGTTTTTCATAGCTCCTTCACTGAGATAAGGGCTTCCATGGTGTCTCAGACGGCAAAGAATCTGCCTGCAATGTGGGAGACCCAGGTTCTAATCCCTGAGTTAGAAAAATCCCCTGGAGAAGGGAATGGCAATCCACTCTAGTATTCTTGCCTAGAGAATTCCATTGACACAGGGGCCTGGCAAGCTATAGTTCATTGGGTCGCAAAGGGTCAAACATGATTGAAAGACTAACACTTCCACTTTTCAATGAGAGATGATCCTACTTATTTCAGAGTCTTTGCATAAGCTGTTATCTCTGCTTGGAAAATACTTGGTCTTTTATTTTATAACCAAATGACTTATATATTTATATTTTATCTTTGTGGTCAAGAAACTGCTCTTATTAGTTACAACATACCAGGTGCTATGATAACATTGCAGATACATGGGTGACCCCATAAGACACAGTCTTTGGCCTCAAGGAAAGAAAAGTCAAACTAGGAAAACAGACCGAGAGCAAATTCTTACACAAATAACCTGACAGTTATGAGAGTGTTGCAAAAGAAAAGCATGGAGCAGTATGAGAACATAAAATAAGAGTGTGATAAAGATATTTCACCTAATCATGGAGGTCAGAGAAAGTTCCCATGAAGAAATGATTAACTGAGCTGTGGATGAGTAACCATTAAAGACCAGTTGGAGGAGACACAGCATAAAGGCACTGCTATGGGAGAGATCAAGCAAAAGTGAAGAAATGGCATTTCACTCCATGATTGCTATGGACCTACTTGTGTCCTTAGAGAATGCAGATGTTGAAGCTGTATAGCCCAGTGTGATGATATTTGGAGATGGGTCTTTTAGGAGGTAATTATGGTTAAATGAGATCATAAGGGTGTGTTCTAATCAGATCGACTGGGGTACTTAGAAGAAGAGGAAGAGAAAGGCCAGGATAGGACATAGCAAGAAGGTGGCTCTCTATGAGCCAGGAAGAGAGCACTCACCAGAAACGATCTGCCAGCACTTGACCTTGGGCTTCCAAACTTTTGCAACTATGAGAAATAAATACCTATAAATATTACTGATGATATGTCATTATGATAGCCCAAGCAAACTAAGGGCTGCCCTGGTGGCTCAGATGGTAAAGAATCTGCCTGTGATCCAGGAGACCTGGGTTCAGTCCCTGGGTTGGGAAGATCTCCTGCAAGAGGGCATGGAAGCCCATTCCAGTATTCTTGCCTGGAGGATCCATGGACAGAGGAGCCTGATGGGCTATAGTCTATGGGGTCACAAAGAGTTGGACATGACTGAGCAACTAAACAACACCAAACTAGTTCCATTGCAGCTCCCCTTCTCTTGATTTCAGTTCCGCTTTCCTCGGTGTGTTTCTTCCTTCTGTTGACAAACTTTTGTTTCACGCTTTGGGAAAATGCTGCCCCAAATTCCAAGTTATTTTATGTAGATCAACTTCTAGAGCAGGAATAACTCCCCACCGTTCTATAGAAGGGGCTTTCCGTTGGCTCAGACAGTAAAAAATCTGCCTGCGATGTGAGAGACCTGGGTTCAGTTCCTGGATCAGGAAGATCCTCTGGAGAAGAGAGTGGTTACCCACTCCAGTATTCTTGCCTCGAGAATTCCATGGACAGAAGAGGCCAGCAGGTTACAGTCCTTGGGATCCCAAAAATCAGACACGACTGAGCATACACACACATTCATATAAAATTCTAGAGGAGGATACTGATTGCTCCTGCTGGGTCGTGTGCCTAGACATTACTGTGAATATGCCAGGCTCACCTGTCACCAAGGTCAGAGTCATGACTAGAAGAAAGATCAGGCGAGAACCATGCCCAGCACCCAAAAGCAGCCACCAGGACAGCCCAGCACCGTGCTCAGGTTTCTGCCCACCACCGTTTTTTTTTTTAATACTTTATTCTGCTTTACAATACTGTATTGGTTTTGCCATACATTGACATGAATCAGCCACCACTTTGTGACTCTGTACTTTAGTCATTTCTTTGAGAGCACCTCACTTTGAAAGATGGTTCTATCATCTTTAAATATTTAGTAAAACAACATACTTAAAGAAACTCTAAGAGTCCATTTATAATGTGGTGAATGTAAACATTCTTTTACTTGATTTCAAGTATGTTACAGTAGAATTCCTGAAATCATTAGAATTCAGAAGAAGTTTGTTGCTGCAAAAAACCAGAAAATTGGAAGCCAACTTTTCCAGCTTTTATAAGCACCAAACCCTTGTCTGCACTCACTCTTAGGACAAGAATTGGTTTGTACTAACTTTTCCATTTATATTGAAATTTAAAATTTCACCCATGAAGTCTCTCAACACCTGGTAAATTCCTCTCTGGAGAAAACAGTCTATCAAATATGGAAATAACTCATCACCCTTACAAATTCTAATATGGACAAAAATACAAATGAAGAAAATAAATAGTTTAGAGTAAACTAGATAATTTTAGATAAGTTAATATGTTAACTGTTATTTTAAGAGCTGACAGTATATTGGGTTGGCCAAAAGGGTTTGGAAAAAACCTGAATGAATTTTTTGGCCAACCCGATTAGTTGCTTATTGTAATAAATTCTAGAATAGGGAGTGGCATTTTGCTCTGTACTTCATGAAATATTAATAAATCTATAATCCCCAATTACTTATAGAAATCTAAATTTATCTAAAAGTACGCATAGAAGCAATGTTATTTAATGAGAGTGAGTAATGAATTTTTTGGCCAACCCGATTAGTTGCTTATTGTAATAAATTCTAGAATAGGGAGTGGCATTTTGCTCTGTACTTCATGAAATATTAATAAATCTATAATCCCCAATTACTTATAGAAATCTAAATTTATCTAAAAGTACGCATAGAAGCAATGTTATTTAATGAGAGTGAGTTGTTAACAATAGGTATTAATTGAGTGCTTACTCTATGCTTGGCATTGTTCTAGGCACTTGGGATACATCAGTGAATAAGCAAAATTGCTTGCACTCATAGAGCTTAAGTTTTAAAAGATTCTAATAATTACTTATACTCATAGTTAGTTGAAAACTTCAAAGATACCTCACAGTAAATGAAGGATCTGGGATCATGCACCTCTTGAAAAGTGTTAGTCGCTCATCATGTCTGACTCTTCCACCTCATGGACGGTGGTCTGCCAGGCTCTTCTGTCCATGGGATTTCCCAGGGAAGAATACTGGACTGGGTAGCCATTCCCTTATCCAGGGAATCTTCCTGACCCAAGGATCAAACCTGGGTCTCTTGCATTGCAGGTGGATTCTTTACTGTCTAAGCTTCCATGGAAGCCTATTAGACAGGTCCCTGTATACTGGCTCTTGTGTTAGTGAAATCAGTTCACTTCATAGGCCAGCCTTCAACCATATAGCCAAAGAAACCCGATATTTTGTATACCACATGGTGCTTCATAAATCTCTCACAGGTAGAGTTCAGTTAAATTCACTGACACCAGGGTCTATGATAAAATCACTGGTTTACATTAAAAATTGTAAAGGCTGATGTATAGGGACTAAGCTCCTCTATGCATTCATTAACTGTGGACAAAAGCTATAATCAGAAGATTGCTTGGAGAGCATAAAATTATAACATGGAAACTGAAGAGAGGTTTCAGATATTTGCAATATCAGATTTTTCAAAATCTGCTAATAGTAACTTTCTGTGAAGTGTGTAGCTTCAAATTTTTGTGCAAATTATTTTGCCTTCCCTAAAGTATATGCATAAACATAAACATGCTTTCTTCTTCTGGCTGATTCTATAACAAGCTTTCCAATTATCTAGTTAAGAACATGATTTCTCAGTCTTTCCATTGTCCTTCCCTCAGATCCATGCCCCTGGGAAAAGAAAAGAAAAAGCATTCAGAAAATGGGCTTGTCTCTCCTTTAAATAATTGCATGATCTTCATTACTTTGCAGTAGACCTACGGAGAAGGCAATGGCATCCCACTCCAGCACTCTTGCCTGGAAAATCCCATGGACAGAGGAAGCTTTCCAATTATCTAGTTAAGAACATGATTTCTCAGTCTTTCCATTGTCCTTCCCTCAGATCCATGCCCCTGGGAAAAGAAAAGAAAAAGCATTCAGAAAATGGGCTTGTCTCTCCTTTAAATAATTGCATGATCTTCATTACTTTGCAGTAGACCTACGGAGAAGGCAATGGCATCCCACTCCAGCACTCTTGCCTGGAAAATCCCATGGACAGAGGAGCCTGGTGGGCTGTAGTCCATGGGGTCGCCAAGAGTCGGACTAGACTGGGTGACTTCACTTTCACTTTACAGTTTCATGTATTGGAGAAGGAAATGGCAACTCACTCCAGTGTTCTTGCCTGGAGAATCCCAGGGACAGAGGAGCCTGGTGGGCTGCCATCTATGGGGTCGCACAGAGTCAGACACGACTGAAGCAACTTAGCAGCAGCAGCCTTAGCAAATACAATATAAGATTTCAATCAGAAACTCCTTCTTGTTTCTCTAATCTCAAATTAATACCTAATTAATATCCTCTAATACCTAATTGTTGTGTTTTTCTAAAATTTTCCCCCAATCTGTGACACTCTGTGTCTGGGTTTAGTATCTGAAAATGGATTTTGTACACTCTGAATAACAGTTATCACTTTTTCTCCCCCAATCCCAGTTTTAATATCTTAACAAACTCTCACTAGTCTTCTCACTGTCAGCTCTACTTTAAAACTGTTTTTCTGATTCATCCTATCTGGATGAGTTTATTCTGTTTATTTATATCCCCTGTTATAGTGTCCTATTACTTTGTGAAGAATTGAAGTGAATTTGGTTTATATACATATAACATAATAAATGCTCCCCACAGAAGACAATGGCATTTCTGCAAAGGCTGGTATTTTGAATAAAGTGCAGCTGGAAAAAGCATTTGTGATATTGAATTACAAATGGGTTATTCGTGTCCAACAAATTCAGCGGTGTTTGTCCTTAATGGATCACTCTGAAATTGGTTTCTGATTCACAGTACAACCCAGGTTCCACAAATTAACACTGGGAGATCTGCTACAGATCATTCTTCAAAGTCTTCATATCATGTTCTGGAAGATAAACCTGATTTGACCTTTGGTTATCGTATGTCATGGACTTACTCAGGACATCCTGCTTTACTAGTGAAATCACTGCTGTCAGAATATTTTGTTTCTTCATTCATTCAATTAGTTGGTTATTGAGCTACCTGGTGGCTCAGATGGTAAAGAATCTGCCTGCAATGCAGGAGACCCAAGTTTGATCCCTGGGTCGGGATCCAGTATTCTTGCCTGGAGAACTCCATGGGCAGTTGGATGGGCTATATTCCATGGGGTAGCAAAGAGTTGGACACAACTGAGCAACCTATGGTGGACATGGAAGTGCCTTAAGATCCTCCATCAAGCAAGGACTCTGGAAAGCTTTACAGCTTAAACTCCATCAATTCCACTTCAGCTTTGTAACTGAGGACATGCTTTGCACAGAAAGGCCCCAGCCAATGACTGAGTCAGGCTGTGGCATCAGGACACAGGCATCTCTGCTCAGAGTGGGACTTCTCAAATTCATTACAGGTTTTGCAGACTGACCTACACTGTGGTTTGATGACTATCCCTTTCCAATCTGGCTTTTTCCAATTTCCTGTCCCAGATATGTCTCCCAAATGTAACTTTTGTACTCCTAACTCCATATGTGTATCTGATTCTCAGAGGACTTGATGATGCCACAACTGAAGTTTTAGAATGGGATCACTTCCTGCCTAGCTGGAAATGATAACCACATATGAAGAGGACTGTGGGGCCTGGATATTGCTTAGCTCAAGATGGCAGTCCAGTTACTAAAAGTTCACCTTACCACTAATAGCAAATACAGAGAAAACTCTGCATACAAGGTCAGTAGAATCTGTTGACTGAAATTAAACTGCATTCATATCCTAACTGAAAGATGTTGAAAGCCTAAAAGCTTTTAACAAATAATGGAAAACTAAGTGTGAAAGCCAGAGGGTTTTATCTCCTGCAGGAGGAGAGAAGAAAATAATAAACTAAAGGATTTAATGGAGTTTTAAAATTTCAATGACATTTTTAATATTCAGCTGAGCAGATGGGAGAACCTGGGACCCTGACACATAGGATCTCGGTGAGCAAATCTGAACATTCCACTCCTCAGATTTATCGGAAGCCTCAGAGTACACATAGGTGACCAGTTCTCTCTGTTAAGAGCTTATGGTCTCCCTGCGAGAGAAGAACTGCAAAACCTCTCCCAACCAGGGCATCAGGGGGCCATCATGAGAATCTACCCTTGCTTTCTCTCCTGTCTCCAAGCCATTAGCAAGGGAGAAGTAACAGCTTACCTTAGTCAGGTCACATATCTTAAGGGAGAAAAACTTTATGTCACAAGAGCTATAGCAGTTATCTGCTGGATATTGGCAGGAATTGGGGTAGTACAGGTAGGACTCGATTTTAAGGGTGCTTGATCAAGAGGGTCTTTTAAGACTGAATTGGTTGTTGTTTAGTCACTAAGTCGTGTTTGCCTCTTTGTGACCCCGTGGACATGACCTGTAGCCCACCAGGCTCCTCTGCCTGTGGGATTTCCTAGTAAGAACACTGGAGTGGGTTGCTATTTCCTTCTTCAGGGGATCTACCCAACCCATAAGACTAGATGAAAAAGCCTTTATTGACTTGTAACTTCTTTTGATATACAGGATTTAATACCACATAAAGAACCCTAAAATTTACTGTGGAGATGGTACTAGAAACCTGTAGAAAGTGGTGACTTTGCTGGACACAAATGTGAAATGCCAGAAATCCTTTGGCAGACAGTTGAGAAATAAATTAAAAGGCTCAGGGAAGTGGGCATGAAAGAGTGGATATTCTGGGTAAAGCCTGATGTTCTAGCAGAAGATTACATTTCTGGGAAGACCTGAGAGATACAGTTGGGGAAAGGACTATATTTTATCCACATTAACATCCTCCTTCTAAATGTCCCCTCATTAAAGCAGGGACAATCAAATTCTGGATGTGGGCTCCCTAAAGGTATATGGGTAAGTGGACTCATGTGACACGTAGGGAGGATGGTGGCAGATCTGAAGACGTGCCATGCAGATCTCCTTCAAGAAAGGACTCATTGGCCAGTTGCAAAGACTGTGGTCAGTCGATAGTCTCATTGCTAAGTCCTTCAGGTCAGCCTCCACTTTAGAGCTGAGATCAAGCTGACAAGTTTCTTTAAAATTTGTGATTGTTTTCAGTAACTTAAAGGACTTCATACACAACTCAAAAGTTCTTTTCACATATATAGTTCATTTATATAGTCAAATAATGGTGTTTTGAAGCTTGATGATTTATTCATACTATTTTCTACTCCTGGAGAGATCTTTAAAAATCTCCAGAATATTATCCTAGAAAATAGGAATATATAAGATGCACAAATTTTTCAAGAACACATATATTGGGAGTCATTTTCATGTTGTTAGATGACCTGCTTTACCACCCATTGGGTAGAAGGCACACCCTTTTTCCTACTGGCTGACACACGTTCTACTTCTGTCCTCACAATAAGATTATTTCGTGGTTTCCTCAACTACACGCTTTGCTGTCTGCTCCCTCTTGTGGACTGTTCTTTAGCTGGTTTGGTTTTGCAATCAAGTTTAGACAGCACCTATTGCTGTATTTCTAAAACTGTTTGCAGTAACACGAGCCTTATATTTTATCTTTTGAACAATGACTGGTCAGTACATACTGATGTATTTTACATTTAAAAAAAACTTAATTTAAAGTCAATGATTTTTTAAAGATTTTTTATAAGTTTTTTTAATAAGTTTTACACTTACTTTTAAACCAGTTTTTCCTTAGCTAACTGAACTGTCTCTAATGTGCTAAGATAAAATTTAGAATTTAATGTTTAAATTTAACATTCAATCAGACATTAAAAAAAACTGATAGAGCAGTCTTTTGTAGTATATCTCTTTATTTTTTATACAATTGTGAAAGATTACTTTACATTTACAGTTATTAAAAAGCATTGGCTATATTCCCCATGTTGTACAATCCACCCATGAGCCTATCTTACATCCAATAGTTTGTACTTTCCAGTCCCCAACTCCTATATTGCCCCCATACCACTGGTAACCACTAGTTTATTCTTTGTATCTGTGACTCTGCTTCTTTTTTGTTACATTTGCTAGTCTCTTGTATCTTTTAGATTCCATGTAAGTAATATCATAGAGTATTTTTCCATCCCTATCTGTCATTTCACTTAGCATTAATGCCTTCCAAGTCTATCCATGTTGCTGAGATAACGTTTCATCTTTTTAATGGCTGAGTAGTATTTCATTGTTTGTATGTTGTTATTGAGTCATTAAGTCATGCCCAACTCTCTACAACCCCATGGATTGTAGTCTGCCAGGCTCCTCTGTGCATGGGACTTCCCAGGCAAGAATGCTGGAGTGGGTTGCCATCTTTTCCTTCAGAAGAGCTTCGTGATCCAGGGATTGAACCACAACACCTGCTTGGCAGGTGGATTCTTTACCACTGAGCCACCTTGGAAGCCACCATGTATATGTCTTTGTGTGTACATTTTCTTTATCCATTCATCTGTTGATGGGCACTTAGATGATTTACATATCGTGATATCTAGGCAATTGTAAATAATTCTACATACATTGTGGGGTATTTATCTTTTTTAATTAGTGGCTTTTTTTTTTCTGGATACATACCCAGATGTAGAATTGATGGATCATATGATAATTCTATTTTTAGACTTTTTTGTTTGTTTTTTAAGGAAACTCCATATTGTTTTCCACAGTGACTGTACCAGTTTACATCCCCATCAACAGTGTACAAGGATTCCATTTTCTCTACATCCTTGACAACTATATATATATGTATATATGTATATGTATGTATATTAGCCAGTCTCGCAGGTATGAGGTGATATCTTATTATGGTTTTGATTTGCATTCCCTTGACGATTAGCTATATTGAACATCTTTTCACATGCTTCCATATGAAAATTTCTCTTTGTAAAATGTGTATTCAGTTCTTCTGTCCATTTAAAAAAAATTTTTTGGATGTTGAATTGTGCAAACTGTTTGTATATGTTAGATGTTAATCCCTTATGAATCATATAATTTTCAAATATTTTCTCCCATCTGTTATCTTTTCATTTTGTTAATGGTTTCCTTTGCAGTACAAAACTTTTTAAGGTAGCCTTTTAACTAAGTCACATTTGTTTATTTTTGCTTTATTTTCTTTTCTTTAAGAGATGGATCCAAAAAAATATTACTGCAATTTATATCAAAGAGTTGTTTATGTTTCCTTCAAGCACTTTTATAGTATTTGTTCTTACATTTAGGACTTTAGTCCATTTTGAGTTTAGTTTTGTATATGGTATTAGAGAATGTTTTAATTTTATTGTTTTACATGTAGCTATCCAGGTTCTGAGCACCACTAATTGAAGTGATTTTCTTTTCTCTGTGATATATTCTTGCTTCTTTTGTCATATATTAATTGATCATAGTGCATGGTTTTATTTCTGGGCTCTCTATTCTTTTCTGTTTATCTGTTTTTGTGCCAGCACCATACTGTTTTAATTACTGTAGTTTTGTAGTATAGTCTGAAGCCAGGGAACATGATTCCACCAGTTCTATTCTTCTTTCTCAAGATTATTTTGGCTATTTGGGATCTTTTGTGTCTCCATAAAAATTTATAGATTTTTTTGTTCTAGTTTGGTGAAAAATGCCATTAATATTTGATAGGGATTGAACCTGTAGATTGCTGTGGGTAGTGTGGTCATTCTAACAATATTGATTCGTCCAATCCAAGAGCATACTATATTCTTCCATATGTTTGTGTCATCTTCAGTTTCTTTCATCAATGTCTTATAGTTTTCAAAGTATGGGTCTTTTGCTTCCTTGGGTGTTTATTTCTAATAATTTTATTCTTTTTGATGTGATGGTAAATAGAATTGTTTCCTTTATTTATCTTTCCAATGGTTTGCTTTTAGTGTATAGTTTATAATTTAATACTTAAATTTAACATTCAATCATATATAGAAAAAATGATAAAGTAGTTTTTTAAGCACTAGCTGGGTAAATGGCAGGTTTATTATTTGTTGGTTACAACTACAGTGACTAAGTGGGAACAATTTCAGAAACTGATGATTAAATTCTGAACATATCATAAAATGTATGAGAACATTGGAAAAGATGCTATAAAGGAAAGAAGTAAGGAAAGTTAAAATATATTATATGATCTTGATTCTCTTAAAATAAAAATTGGGAAGGGAAAAGGAAGTCTACTGTAATTTTCACATATATTTATCAGTTTTATCTTTCAGTTTTATTATAGAATATGCCAGTGTAACCTTATTTTATATCTCAAAACTGTCCCTGCATCCTTATATGAAACTCATTTCCTCTTTTAATTTCCTTTTGTTCTTCCTAATAAACCTTTCATGTTTTGTCTTTTGGCCACAAATTTTGCACCCTCATCTTCATTTATTCTAGTCACTGTCGATTTTCCTCCAAGACTTAATTTAGTTCCCTCATTAACTCTTGGAAAGAAGTTCACTACATTACAAAGAATTACTAAACTACGTGGTTATGTAAATCTTTCTTAACTTTCAGCTATGGATATCTTATATTTTCTTAGCTTGTATTGTTGAAAGCATATAATACTCTGTAAGACTTAAATTCTTTTGTCAGTATGCATTTATTTGTTTTTATGTTTCCTTGGCTAAATCATTCATAAGTCGAAATAATCAGGAAATAGATTCTTTCTGTGTTATATAGAAAATAACTCTCTGGTATTCACTAGGATTTTTAATTATGAGGATGGCACATACATATCCTAATTCAAGTTTCTTAGTGATACTTACATTCCAACATCATTAGGACTGTATGATGATTGAAATATGAATGGGCAGTAAACGGGACATTTCCAAACTCATCACTGAATAATTCATTTCAAAATTAATTGCTTTGGGAATATGCCATTTATAGAAAAACTTGTTATAGAAATTTTAAAAAAGAATACATGTTTTAAACAGTTAAAGAGACCTTTGAAAGTATCTTGAAGTTCCATCTCTTTTTTTCTTTATTTGCCTGGAATGATCAGCAATGTGAGATTTAATATAGATTTCAAAACTTTTTATAAAAATTCTGAGATCTACTCCTGGGGGGAAAAAAAAGAGAATAATATTTATCTCCTAGTGACCATTACAAATAGCTGTGAAAAGAAGAGAAGAGAAAAGCAAAGAAGAAAAGGAAAGATATAAGCATCTGAATGCAGAGTTCTAAAGAACAGCAAGAAGAGATAACAAAGCCTTCTTCAGTGATCATTGCAAAGAAATAGAGGAAAACAACAGAATGGGAAAGACTAGAGATCTCTTCAAGAAAATTAGAGATTCCAAGAGAATATTTCATGCAAAGATAAGCTTGATAAAGGACAGAAATGGTATGGACCTAACAGAAGCAGAAGCTATTAAGAAGAGGTGGCAAGAATACACAGAAAAACTGTGATCTTCACAACCCAGATAATCACAATGGTGTGATCACTCACCTATAGCCAGACATCCTGGAATGCAAAGTCAAGTGGGCCTGAGGAAGCATCACTAAGAACAAAGCTAGTGGAGGTGATGGAATTCCAGTTGAGCTATTTCAAATCCTGAAAGATGATGCTGTGAAAGTGCTGCACTCAATATGCCAGCAAATTTGGAAAACTCAGCAGTGGCCATAGGACTGGAAAAGGTCAGTTTTCATTCCAGTCCCAAAGAAAGGCAATGCCAAAGAATGCTCAAATTACCACACAATTGCACTCATCTCACACGCTAGTAAAGTAATGCTCAAAATTCTCCAAGCCAGGCTTTAACAGTACATGAACCATGAACTTCCAGATGTTAAAGCTGGATTTAGAAAAGGGAGAGTGGCAGAAAGTGAAGAAGAACTAACAAGCCTCTTGATGAAAGTGAAAGAGGAGAGTGAAAAGTTGGCTTAAAGCTCAACATTCAGAAAAATAAGGTCATGACATCTGATCCCATCACTTCATGGCAAATAGATGGGGAAACAGTGGAAATGGTGTCTGACTATTTTTTTTGGGGGGGGCTCCAAAATCACTGCAAATGGTGACTGCAGCCATGAAATTGAAAGGAAGGAAAGTTCTGAACAACCTAGATAGCGTATTAAAAGGCATAGACATTACTTTGCCAACAAAGGTTGGTCTAGTTAAGGCTATGGTTTTTCCAGTGGTCAGGTAAGGATGTGAGAGTTGGACTGTGAAGAAAGCTTAGCACCGAAGAATTGCTGCTTTTGAACTGTGGTGTTGGAGAAGACTCTTGAGAGTCCCTTGGACTGCAGGGAATTCCAACCAGTCTATCCTAAAGGACATCAGTCCTGGGTGTTCATTGGAAGGACTGATGCTGAAGCTGAAGCTCCAATACCTTGACCACCTCCTGCAAAGAGCTGACTGATTGGAAAAGACTCTGATGCTGGGAGGGATTGGGGGCAGGAGGAGAAGGGGATGACAGAGGATGAGATGGCTGGATGGCATCACCGACTCTATGGACATGAGTTTAGGTAAACTTCAGGAGTTGGTGATGGACAGGGAGGCCTGCTGTGCTGCAATTCATGGGGTCACAAAGAGTCGGAGATGACTGAACGACTGAACTGAACTGAACTGAACTGAGCATTGAAAATGAATGTGAGGAATTATTTTGTAATCTACCCATTGAATGTTAAGGAAATTGACATTATTTGCATATAATTTATGACTAATTTCTTTTTTATAATGTTTTAGTTTTTAATTGGAGGATAATTGCTTTACAATATTGTGTTAATTTCTGCCATACATCACCATGAATCAGCCATAGATATACATTTGTCCCCTCCCTCTTCAACCTCCCTTCCACCTATGATTAATTTGTTATTTTAAGTAGATGATTGTACAACTTACTTCGTTCAGGTTTAAAGCTCACCAAAGAAAAGTTGAGTTTAGTTGCCCCAAGAGACTTAATCAATTTCCTGAGCATATAGTTTTTAGAATTATTATAACGCAGTTACATTTTTACAAACTTTTATATATTTCAATGGACAATATGAACATTAGACTTCTTAGTTGTTATGTCATGATTTAGTGCTTCCAGATATTTTGGCATTAAAATCAAATTTAATAATAATGTGATGAGTATATTTTCTCTCTTCTGTGCTTTTCTGTTTCATTTCAGCCAGCCAGCCACCTTTGCTAACAATTACCAAGGTATCTGTCTCCTCCTTGTTCTCCTCCTCTGTCCCTCTTTTCTCTCTCCCCTCTTTTTTGCTATTTTCCCCAGCTTCTACTGGTACTTAGATTCCCCACTCATTTAAAAATTATCCAGAATTTTTACATTGGCAATCACATTGTGCTGGCTAATTATCCCAGTGTTTTGTGTCTATTCACTATTTACTTCAAGTCTTCTATTATCCGGGAAAGGTAAAAGTTCTCCTGAAAGTTCAACCTTTGAACTCTTCAACTTAGGACCTCAAGCACATTGAAAGTTTAAACCGGCACAATCCTAAGCATATAATACAGTAGCTCCACATCAGAAATGCCTACTAGGATTAGCTGATCACATTGCCATCACAAAAGTGAGCAGGCTCACTTTACCCTCCAGCTGTAGCTGTACATCTTCCTACCATTGCCCATGTGTGCCTGTAATCCTTTGGTCCATCGCTGAGAACCTTACTGAGTCTCTCATGAAGAAATAGTTCTATTAATTTCAGGTCTTCCATCTTACAGAAACAAAGTTTAAGAACATATACCATATCATCTCTGTTTGTCAACTCTCCTACCTCACAAACAGTTCAAAACGGGACAGTGGTGGAAAAGGGACAGAGAGAGTTTCCCCTTAATGGGGGCAGAAATTGAACTTCAATAAAACTAGATAGAGATTTTAGTTTAATCTGTTTCCCACTGGACTACAAACTCCTGTAACAGACCAAACTGGGAAACATGATATATCACAGTGACCCACAGAACTCTGTGCCCTGTTAGCCTTTCAAAGTGCTTTTGAATATTGTTGAGACAAAAAATTAAATGGACATATAAAGAAGTCTTTTGAAAAGTAAATCCAAGTTTTCCCTCTGGAGATTAAAGTTTTTGTTATTATAAATACTTCCAAAGAATAATTCAGGCATATAGTTAATTTTTGGAAATGCTTTCACCTATATATAAAGTATAACAATCAATAGATTGTTCTTATCCATCAAAGGAAAAAGAGCAGGATGATTTATCTCAAAGATGAGATTGAGAAGAAAACAAATACAGATGATTTTGGTAAAACTAATTTTTTCCTTTTAGATTGGCCGGCAGCCAACAGAGAGGATGTTCAGAGTGTTCTGCCCTTGGGCAGCTCAGTGGGTCATGAAAGAAAACCATTTTAATTGTTTATGGTTCTCTTGACAATCTTTGGGACACATCTAACAGGCTGTCTCTATATAATATCTATCAGACTGTCCTTTCTTAATACCTCCTTCTCAGAACTATACATGCCTCTCTTATCAGAATTTCACAAGCTGGATCTGAGAATCATGTGACATGGCTATACTTGTTAATGAAATCTATACCATCTTTAGAAATGACATAACTATAATTTACTATTCTTGGAACCGTATTTTATAAAATCAGGATGAGATTTCCACATCTATCATATACCAGTATGGTGCTACTATGGATGATTAGGTATCCTAAACTTCTGACTGCAAAATCAGACTTCTAAATGAAACCCCCACCACTAATGATAATGTTCTTCTCTCTCTAAGTGCTAAGTGCTAAGTGAAGTCGTTCAGTCGTGGCCGACTCTTTGCGACCCCGTGAATTGCAAAATGCCAGGCCTCCCTGTCTATCACCAACTCCCGGAATTCACTCAGACTCACGTCCATCGAGTCAGTGATGTCATCCAGCCATCTCATCCTCTGTCATCCCCTTCTCCTGCCTCCAATCCCTCCCAGCATCAGAGGCTTTTCCAATAAGTCAACTCTTCGCCTGAGGTGCCCAAAGTACTGGAGTTTCAGCTTTAGCATCATTCCTTCCAAAGAAATCCCAGGGCTGATCTCCTTCAGAATGGACTGGTTGGATCTCCTCGCAGTCCAAGGGACTCTCAAGAGTTTTACTTGAGTTGATTTTATGTGGTTTACATTTTAGCAGAATCCCTCTCATGAGTGTTGAGAACAGAATGCAGATTTGAAAAGATGGAGTAAGTGGGATCTATTAATAGGATTATAATAACCCAGGGAGGAATTGATTATGGAACTAAAGTATAGCTATGAAGGTGATGAGAAGGGTTCAGATGCTGGATTAAGGATCTATTGATGGAAAAAATGCAGGGTGTGAGAGAAAGAAGGAACTCAAGATTGACTTCATCTTGTCATTTTATGTCTTGAACACTCTGTTGAAGCAGCCTTAATAGGATTGTGTGTCTGAACCTGTTGTGGAAATAGCCTAAATAATTAGATAAACTGCATTCATTGGGATTATTTCAGCCATCTAGATATGGGAAATCTAGCCATCTCAATAGAATTCTGAACTATTGAAAAGACGCTCAGTCCTAATCACAGTTAAATAAAGGCAGTTACAACAATGACATGTTTTTATCCTATTACTTTGGCAAAATAGCATGTTCTTTCTTTTTCTTTATTTTTGCAAAATCACATTTTGATAGTAGAGAGATAAGGGCTTGGGAAGGCAGAATTTTTCATACACTGTAGAAATGTGGGGGAGTGTAGCTTGGTAGGACCACAAGAAAGGAGTGATATTTTCTATGCATAAAAATTTGAAATTCACATTTAACTTTTAACTAGAAATTTTACTGTTCAAAATTTAACCCAGAGACAGATTTTTCAGGTATGTTTCATGCATATATATCATTGCTTTTTTTTTTTAACAATAACAGAACATTGAAACTGACAACTTCCTGAAGGTCATTGGTTGAATAAATCATTTTTCTTTGTTATCCATTTAATACATTACTATTCAACAGCTTTTTAAAAGTATACAATTTATCTCTAAGATATATTCTTAAGTGAAAAGGAAAGGTGGAAAAATTTTTATAATATAGACTTTTACTATTAAAAAGGTTTATATATGTATTGATATATAACATATATGCATAGAAAATTTCTTGAAGAGTACACAGATGGTGAACTGACATAGCCTTTGTGAGGAGAATTTATTACCTCAGAAGAGATCCTTATGTTTGACCTCTTTTTCAGTGGTGGGGTTTATTGTTTTCATGTTCATGTATTATACATTTAATTAATTTAGTTAAAAATACAAAGGAACTGTAATGTAGAGGCGGTATGACCTAATATAGAACACAATACACTGTAAATATCCATCTGTTAACTTCTGAATTATTTTGATTTTAGTTTATTCTGAAATATCTGCAATATCTAAGGTAATGGTCAAAATTATCTGGGTTATTGTTTTATTAAGTATTTCAAGTTCTGTTTTGTGTTCAGTATAGGCACTGAGTTCTTCAGTGTCAGCATAGCTAATAGAGGCTGGAACACTGGAATACCAATGACTTTTTATTTACTAACCTTGTTTGTTTCTCAGACTTGTTTTGACCTCCTTCAGACATTACATTGCATTGACCACCACCTATAGGTAGTTACTGTATTCTACCTTGACCTCAAGCTGATCACTCTTTCTTGATCCGCCCCCCTCTCCCGCCCCTGTCCCTTAACTCCTTTTCCTTCTGTTCTTTAGCTGGCAGTTGTTTCTCCTTTGTGTCCCCTTTAAGGATCAGTTCTCCCCAGGGTTCTGTCAGTACAAGACAGGTAGGTATTCTTAACTTGAAGTTCACACACCTCAAAGTTGTTGTTATAACTCAGAGGGGGATCTATGAACTTGGATAAGAAAAAGAATTACAATTATATTCATTAACCTTCCATTTAAAATTTGAATGTAGATGAAACCCACAGAAATAGTAACAGTACCTGTATCTTTGTGACTGCAATAGACATTGAATTGTTTTATATCACATGACAATTATTATAGATACCGAATATATTGTTAGACCCAGAGAAGGCCTAATCACTGGAGCCGTCGCTTCACAGATCACCAAGACTCGGATATCGATGCAATCAGCAAGAGGATTTATTGAACCGGCGCGCCGGGGTTCGAACTCCTCGGAAGGAGTGAACCCAGAACGCTGGTCACTAAGGATTTTTATACAGAAAAATCACAAGTAGGCGGGAGTAAGGTTAGGACACGGAAAACAATGTGATTGGGGGCCATAGGCAGGTACAGGTGGGGTGAGGACGTTTGATTGGTGGGCAAGGCTTAACCTTTAAGGGGATAGGTCTGCAGGTCATCAAGTTGAAACGGCTGGCTGACCACCCCGTGATGGTTGGTCAATCTTCAGAAAAACAGCTACCGGGAAAAAGTTTTAACAGAAAATACATAACCGGGGGGTCTCTTGCCAGGAAACTAGACTATAAGTCATCAGTTAGGGATTAATAGAAAAACACCACTATACCATTATAGAGGGGCTGTTTCAGGGATCAGGAGGCCATGAGTCACCAGATGAGGGGAAGTTTATTTTCCATTAGGTATGGCCTGCCTCTGGGGTTTTAGAACACAGGAGACTTAAAATTTTAACCTAATTTCTTCAATATCACTTATACTCACCACTACTTTTAAATTATAGTAGTTCTGAGTTTCCCACAGGATCTTGTTATTGATTTTTTAGTGAAGAGGTGGATGTATGATCATTCAAATGTGTTTTGCCAGCATTTTAGGAGTTGTATTTTAATAAGTGGCTTTCTTTGTGACCCTGTGTATTTAATTCTACATATTTAAAAAGGTTGTTTAAGGCTTTCATAGATTTACCAGTCTCTCAAAGAAGTGAATAACACAGAAAAGGCGAAAAGAATTAAGTCTTTCTATGCATGAGCACATCACTTCCAAGACTTCACTAGTCATCTAGAGTCTAGTAATCTTTGAATCTATATCTGTAATAAAGACTTCTTTCATGAACTAGACCATCCAGAAGTCTCATGGACATTTTAAATTCAAGTCATCCCAGTCTGGACTCTGTCTATCTACCATTCCTCCCCCTCCCCACCTTCAAACCTGAATCCTCATGTTTACTCTTGGTTTAGTTATATTGTCCATATTCATCTAGCTTTGCAAACCAGATCATGCAGTCAGTCATTCTTTGTTTCAATGGCTTAACAAAGAGAGAAAAAAAAATTATTCCATCTGGCAATTTTTGTGCCAAGAGCTATTTGGGATTTGCATCTCAGTTTCATTTTATCTTCACACAATCCTACACAAAAAGAAGGTTACTGGCTGCTTGGTAGGCTGAGAAACATGAGCTTCTAACTCAATAGTATTATTAAATGAGAAAATCAAGATTCAAGTCCAGGTTTGTCTGATTCAGAAATCATGCTCTCTCTATCACACAGGAGGTCAGTAGAGTCCATTTTGCTGTTCTTATCCTAGTAGAAATGCAAGAAAGCAGGAGTCATGGTTCTCCCATTCATTCTTCACAGATTCACTGATCTCACCCCCATGCTTTACAGGGTCTTAGCTCTCTGTTAGGAGAAAAGATAAAGTTGAATGAGACATGAAACTCACTCTTAAGTACCTTGTAGTCCAAGGGACTCGCAAGAGTCTTTCTCCAACCTCTTTAGGCAGAGTGAATTGCAGAAATTGGAAAAACAACAACAACAACAACAACAACAACATTGTTTTAATAATTGGATAGTGTGATAATAATTGGAGAAGGCAATGGGACCCCACTCCAGTACTCTTGCCTGGAAAATCCCATGGACGGAGGAGCCTAGTAGGCTGCAGTCCATGGGGTCGCGAAGAGTCGGACATGACTAAGACGACATAGTAGCAGCAGCAGCAGTGTGATAATAATAACATTTTTTTTCAATGCCTACTAAAGTAATGAAAAAATAGGTATAGCTTCAAAGCAGCAGTTTCAGAATTTGTTCTACTATCTTGAATTTGTTACCCAGTACGTTCTTATTTGTGAGCATATTTCATTCAAAGTTTCCAGCACTGTCACAGATAATAAATTTGCATACAAATGTGGAGAGGATCATGACAGAGACCACAAATCACTGTCGGTGATAAAATCTGACTTTTTACATTTTTCTCACTGTGATTGAAACAAACAAATCTACCACACATTAGTAGATTCTTGAGAATTTCCCCTGTAGCTGTTATGCCTATATTTAAATATTTGAATAATGTTTTAAGAAATGAATTTTTATTTTCTAAAAACTGCGTGCTTGTTGTTTTTAAAAGTGCATTAAATCCAGAAGAAAAATGCAAAAGATCACCTCATATGTGCAAGCAAATACTACTAAAAGTTAGATTAACACATTTCCATGTATCCCTCTCATATATTTTAAGAGAAAAACACATGAATAGACAGCTAGAAATACATAGATGGAAAAACTTTAATAAAAATTGGATTAAACATGCCACTTCATACAAAGTATGAATAGTTTTTAAGTAAACAATGTATTTTTCCTCTTAAAGAAGTTTAATTTCTTAGTGTTTTTCAAACTAAGCCCGCTGCTGCTGCTAAGTCACTTCAGTCATGTCAGACTCTTAGTGACCCCGTGGACTGCAGCCCACCAGGCTCCTTCCACCCATGGGATTTTCCAGGCAAGAGTACTGGACTGGGATGCCATTGCCTTCTCCGCAAACTAAGCCTAGTATAGTCTAAAAATGTGGTTAGTTTCCTGAGTGAGGACAATCTGTTATATTTGCCTATGTGACTGCATCAAATATTGTTTACAAGCCTTCTAGTAACACTAATTAAAGAAGAAAACATTCGCTCAATAACTGGGAGGAAGGAAAACCTTTTTCTTAGGGAAAACCCTGAGAGCTGACCCATTTCAATAGCTACCCTCATGCTTTCTACAGAATCATTTTTGCTGGAGCCTGACACTGTGGGTGGGTCTTTCTGATTCTTTCCACCTCCATGTTTACCCTTGGACAATGAGGAGCTTCATCATCATTCCTTTATCTATTTTTCTCTTTGTGAAACTAGACACTACCACTTGACAAGCTTTTATATCCTCTCTTCCTCCTCCCTTCACAGCCATACATTTTGGTTAAGCATGTCTGTCTATTCAGAGGTGAATAATTCACAGATGAAGGAATTAATGCATCATACTATATTCAAAAACAGAGCCATTACTTTGCCGACTAAGGTCCATCAGGTCAAGGCTATGGTTTTTCCTGTGGTCACGTATGGATGTGAGAGTTGGACTATGAAGAACCCAGAGTGCTGAAGAATTGATGCTTTTGAACTGTGGTGTTGGAGAAGACTCTTGAGAGTCCCTTGGACTGCAAGGAGATCCAACCAGTCCATTCTGAAGGAGATCAGCCCTGGGATTTCTTTGGAAGGAATGATGCTGAAGCTGAAACTCCAGTACTTTGGCCACCTCATGAGAAGAGTTGACTCATTGGAAAAGACTCTGATGCTGGGAGGGATTAGGGCCAGGGAAGAAGGGGATGACTGAGGATGAGATGGCTGGATGGCATCACTGACTCAATGGATGTGAGCCTGAGTGAACTCCAGGAGTTGGTGATGGACAGGGAGGCCTGGTGTGCTGCAATTCATGGGGTCGCAAAGAGTCGGACATGACTGAGTGACTGAACTGAACTGAACTGACCCATATAAGTTGCTTTCACAAACTGTATATCCACACTATACCAAAAGTTGCTCAACATAACATAGTTTTATACATATTTAAGATGCTTTGTGTTCTTTATCTTGTTGAAGTCTATTAGTCTCAGAGAAAGCCTTCAGAAGAAATAAGGTATATTGCTCCCTTTTAAGAGATGGAGAAATTTCACGAGTAGTTGTTTTCTGATTCTGGAAGTCATAGAATATATTAGAGTACAAGCAGAACCAGGATCCAAATGTCCTGGTTTCTAAAGCAGGACATTCTCCAGTACATCAAGACACATCCTTGGCTCACTGTTCCTAGTGAGGATACAAGTAGTAAGGAATTTGTAGCAAAGTACAGAGAGAAAACTGCTTATTGCATTTTAGTATATATGAACTATTCATGCTATCACAAATTTATTAAAACTCCAAAAGATTATGCTTAATTTGATTCAAGAAAGACATTTTACTTGATTTCTTTTAATTCACAGCCATCATTTCCTTTGAGAAGGTTCATTTACTGAACCAAAATTAGAAGCATCAGTTGTTCCATGCCATTTAGAACATTTGTAACTATGGCAAAATTGTTTTTTCACAGTTGATTCTTAATGGAACCAAATATTATTATGCCTGCTAGAAAAAGAATTTGAAATAGGCAAATTAAGTGTTTTACATTTGATTGACTACATTTTTATATAAGGTTATATTTTTCTTTCTGAACTAAGACACTAATTTTAGACACATAATTAGGTCAAAAGCTTAACATTTAAAGTATCCATAACCTGACAAATCAGAGATCCTTAGTCCTACTTCAGAATGATTAATGATGTTTTCTTTCCAGAATATAAAAATAGGCTTAGAAAAAACTGTTAATGTAGGGAAATCATTGTAATGGAACCCCAGTATCTCTCTTCTGGGTTCCCTTGCCCAGCTCTTTGCATATTCCAGGACCTGTATATTTGCAGTCTGGCTGTCCTTCAAAATCCATCAGGCCACGTCATGATACTCAACTATGATGATTTATCTGAAAGTACAATCTATTGATTGAGAGACTTGGTTTTCCACTGAGTTCTGTTCATTGTGCTTACTCTTTTGAACCAATATTTGAGGTGAGAGCTGTTCCTCAGGGCTGCTTAGCCTTTGACATCTTCATACCAGCTTGAAACAGACTGACAGCTGAAATGCAGATATGGGTTTCATTGCTTAAGAGTCTCAAAAGGATTGTCTTTGTGCCACGGTTTTGTTTCAAGTTCATAATCCCTACCAGACTAGAGAGCATTCACTCCAGGAGCTGTGGGACAAATCACCAGGTTTTATATATTGAATCCAGAGGCCTAGAATTTCAAAGTGTATGGCCTTGGCAATAATCATGTTTGCTATTTTTTTCTCCCCTAATAATGGAATGATAATGCTACAGCTGATCTAGCCCTGGGAAGATTTTTCACTATACTGAAAGTCAGATTTTGCCACCAGAGTTTCTGATTTAACTTATCTAGGGAGGGCCTCAGTCACCAGTAAATGTTAAAGGATCCTCAGGTGACTCAGCCAACATTAAAGGCGTCTGCTACACCCTCAGTGATCACAGGTCTTTATCAGCTGAGGAGGAGACAAGACGCCAACTAATGGTCCAGGCTAGAACTCACTTGTTTTCTCTTTCAAAGGAGCTCCCAGAAAAGTACACACATGATAAAGTCAATCTCATAGCTATGCACATGTTAGAAAAATAACTGACATTCATTATTTGACTTGGAATTACTTCCTTTTTGTTATGTTTAACTTTGAAATACAATATACATTCACTTTCTTTATATAACTGGGATTTGGCTTGCTTTTCCGTAGGTGGGTAGTAGGTTGGGTTTAATGGCTTTGGTCCCTAGTATTTATTCCACTATGACAAAAACAGGAATAGGAATACAAAAATAATGATTTAAACTGTCTTTGTCCTATTTTGTTTTAAAGGTAATGTTGCTACCAGCTATTGTGAGCATGAGTACTTTGGGCATAAATAAGAACCTTCAGTTCAGTTCAGTTCAGTCGCTCAGTCGTGTCCGACCCCATGAATTGCAGCACACCAGGCCTCCCTATCCATCACTATCTCTCAGGGTTCACTCAGACTCACGTTCATCGAGTCAGCGATGCCATCCAGCCATCTCATCCTCTGTAGTCCCCTTCTCCTCCTGCCCCCAATCACTCCCAGCATCAGAGTCTTTGGGTCATATATATGTATAACCTACATATAGATATGTATATAGGATAAGAACCAAAGGGATGCCTTTTTTTCCATATAGGTTATTTTTTAAAGGGGCTACTAAAGAGCCTCTTGATTAAAGTGAAAGAGGAGAGTGAAAAAGCTGGCTTAAAATTCAACATTCAGAAAACTAAGATCATGGCATCTGGTCCCATCACTTCATGGCAAATAGATGGGGAAACAGTGGACACAGTGACAGACTTTTTTGGGGGGGGGCTCCAAAATCACTGCAGATGGCGACCACAGCCATGAAATTTTTAAAAGATGCTTGCTCCTTGGAAGAAAAGTTATGACCAACCTAGACAGCATATTAAAAAGCAGAGACATCACTTTGTCAACAAAGGTCCGTCTAGTCAAGGCTATGGTTTTTCCAGTAGTCATGGATATGAGGGTTGGACTATAAAGAGAGCTGAATGCTGAAGAATTGATGCTTTTGAACTATGGTGTTGGGGAAAACTCTTGAGAGTCCCTTGGACAGCAAGAAGATCCTACCAGTCCCTCCTAAAGGAAATCAGTCCTGAATATTCATTGGAAGGACTGATGTTGAAGCTGAAACTCCGATACTTTGGCCACCTGATGTGAAGAACTGATTCATTTAAAAAGACTCTAATGCTGGGAAAGATTGAAGGCAGGAGGAGAAGGGGACGACAGAGGATGAGATGTTTGGATGGCATCACTGACTCAATGGACATGAGTTTGAGTGAACTCTGGGAGTTGGTGATGGACAGGGAGGCCTGGTGTGCTGCGATTCATGGGGTGACAAAGAGTTGGACACGACTGAGCCACTGACCTAAACTGATACCTGTGTAAGAATTATAGAGAATGGGCTCACAACTGAGCAAACAAATCTGAAGTTTTGAGATTTAAAGAATATTAGAAAGTGGAAGAATGGGGAAAAAAACACCAAAGAAAGGATAGGGAAACAATTGCAAAGTCAAGGGGTGGTCAATATCTTAGTTCCCATTTGGGATATGCATGTGTGTGGGCTGGAAAGTGGGGAGGAGGAAGGTGGATTTAAAAAAAAATAAAAAAGCTCTCCCAGAAAAGGAAAATATTTTGTTAAAAAGGTAATATATTTTTTAAAAGTATTGGGTCAAATGTAATTATTTAGAGGGTGGTATATGAGTTGTATTAGCCCTATTTAATACAGTGAGGTTGTAAAATACATAATTTTGTTTGGTTAAATACAATGATCAAATAACTATAACTCATGTAGCCTTAGAACAAAGTATTGCAATCTTTTCAAACTGAGATTATTTTTAGAGAGCTCACTAATGCTTAATCACTCCTTCCTCTGTCTCTTTTCCCTAATTGCATCATACTTCATGCCAGAGAGATGTGAAGTTTCCTTCTGACACTTGATAGGAGTAATATCTACTGCTTTAGTCACATAAAGATGCCTTAAAAAAAATGCATGATCCTTTATAATACCTGTCCTATTTTGAAATATAATTCAGGGGGGAAATTTGGCTAGTAGGCATTCAGTTCTTAATGCGTGAACTAGAAATCTTATATATTTCATAAATGTGTGTATGTATATATATATATGCTTCCCTGGTGGTTCTTCAGTGGTAAGGAATCTGCCTGCCAATGCAGGAGACGTAAGAGATGTGGGTTCGATCCCTGGGTCAGGAAGATCCCCTGGAGGAGGGCATAGCAACCCACTCCAGTATTCCTTCCTGGAGAATCCCTGTGGATGGAGGAGCCTGGCGGACTATAGTCAATAGGGTTGCAAAGAGTTGGACACAGCTGAAGCGACTTACTGCACATGCATGATCTTTGAATCTCAAATGATGACTAAGCAAATTTTTCAAGACGATTTAGAATCAAGCTGAAACTAAATGAACACATAATGAGAAAAAGCATAGTTTGTTCTTGAAAACTTTAAATGAATATAAATATGTATGTGAATATATATATTTATAAATCCATTTTATCTTACTATAATTTAGTCATGATTGGTCCTAATTAGAAACTTGACTTGGTTTAAATCATACCACAAAGTGCTTTACTGCACAGAAGAAAATGTCCTTGATCACTTTCTATTTATTATGGAAATAAATGCTAGTTCAGGGCTTCATGGATTAATCATACAGATGATTCTCAGAAATCCTTTCCCTACAGTGTAAAATCAGATACTGTGCAAAAGGGAAGAGAGATGATTAACTTCTTTCCTTCTAGTGTAGATAGTCCCATAGTCTAATCAATGCCTTGAAGAGAAAATAATATTTTTGTAGAAGACAGCTGTGGCTAGGCATCTGGCTTAGAATTAGAAGACCAGGTGTTGTTTCTGGCGCAGCTCTGTGATATCTTGGGGCCATGATTTATATTCTCTGACTCTAAACTCTCATTGATAAAACAAAAGTGTCAGTTTTCCCTCAGAAATTTTAAGGATTAAATCTAAATATTTTACAAACTGTAATGAACTATGCAAATAATTGTTTTCTTCTATGGTTATGACAATTTATTAAGAGCATGCACACGTGCAAAGTCACTTCAGTCATTTCCGACTCTTTGCAGCCCTATGGACTGTAGCCTTCAGGCTCCTCTGTCCATGGGATTCTCCAGGCAGGAATACTGGAATAAGTTGATATTTCCTTCTCCAGGGGATATTCCTGAGCCAGGGATCGAACCCACATCTCTTGTATCTCCTGCATTGGCAAGATTATTTACCACCAGTGCTACCTCTGTGCATGCTAAGTTGCTTCAGTCACGTCCAACTCTTTGTGACCCCATGAACTGTAGTCCTACAGGTGCCTCTGTCCATGAGATTTCCCAAGAATGCTGGAGTGGGTTGCCATTTCATTCTCCAGGGGATCTTCCTGCATTGCAGGCAGATTCTTTACCATCTGAGCCACCAGGGAAGCCCTATTAAGGGCATATGAGGTATCACATTCATAGCACTTCACTTAACTGTGTGCCTCAGGAATTTGGAAAGTCTCAGCTGAGAGGTGTGTCTCTGACCCTCTTGGTGTCAGGTGGAGCAGCTGGGACCAGATGATCCACTTCTAGCATCACTTCTTCATTCACAGGTCTGCTCTCTGGGTGCCCTTTGGCTCCCCTGTCTCCATCTGGCATCACAGTGAGATGTTGACATCTTGCATGATGGGGATCTCAGGGTACTCACTTTTCTTATGTGGTGGCTGACTTCCATGGAAGAGGAGCTGTCAACCCCAGCTCAGGGTTGTGCCCAGAAGGGACACAGAATCCTCCTCAGTGTGTGCTCCTGGTCAAAGCCATCTTAAGGACTGCACAGGTGCAAGGGGGAGGGGAAGCAGATTCTGTCTCTTGATAGGGTGGTGGCCAGGTCAGCTGGGCTTTGAATCAGATCTGAGCCATTATCTTCTACTGCTTGAGTGTATTTTTTTCTGATAGGCATTTAATAAATGAACACTTCTAGCTTCTTACATAATACACAAAGCAGGCATGCTCACAAAACAGTATATGCAAAGGCGTCTATTGCCTATCTTACCATCTGGAAATATCCAATCACTGAACATTTGCACATACTTTTGTTACTATGACAATTGATAGTTGTATTGTATGATACTGAAAGTGTGTGAAATGTCAGTGTAGGATATTTACACTTTATTTTGGCTAGGGTACTTTAAGTCTAAGGAATAATAGACTTTTGATGCCTAAGACAGCCTCGTGATGAAAATATTTTAAGACATGGATACGATGGAGGCAGCCACCTCCTCTGCATAAGACTAGTCATCGTTTTTATAATTTTGCAGTGTGGAAATACATCTGTGGTATATATATGATGTATCAATGTGGGTGAAATGCCCTCTTTATTCCTTAGGATAGTTGATTAACCAGAACACCACATTCTTTCATTATGTCAGAAGGGAGAAGATTAATTTTTCTAAAACTGTCATAAATTTTATTACTACTCACAGCTATAATAGCACGAGCTCTACAATGATCTTAGTAACCATGACAAAGTCATACTGTGGCTCTCCTTCAGGAATCTCAGGTAGATGCTGAGGGACCATTTGCTGTGTGGTGTGTGTGTGTGTGTGTGTGTGTGTGTGTGTGTGTGTGTGTGTGTGAGAGAGAGAGAGAGAGAGAGAGAGAGAGAGAGCGCGCGAGCGAGCTCGCTCATCCTCATCCTTTTCCATTCATTCTGGGGAAATTCCAGTACTGCTCTTCCTCTGCCATTTTTTCCCCTTGCCTTCTTGATGTCTGCTTTCTCTGGCATTCTCTTCTCACCTTCCACTGGTCCCCTTCCTGACAGGACTGAGAGGAAGAGTCACATCGTTTGCAAGTGGCAGGACCTTGAACTCTGTGATGGGGCCCTCTTCTTCCCTGTGTCTACATTCCCATTCTCTTGCATGCTGTGGAATCTGATCTAAGTGAGGGAATCACAGCCTTCAATACCAGTAAGTGACTCAAAGGAAACATAGATGGATAAGATGAATCATGCAGGCTGGATACAAATAAAACAGGGTCTTCAGGATTACTGTTTTCTCCCTGGGTGGTTCAGACATGAGTAAATGGAAATACTTTAGCATAATATAAACACTTTTCTACTATAAAAATTGTATCAGTGAAAACTGACACTCAGACTCATTGTGTAAGAGACAGTGGGGAGTGGTGGGGAGTGTGGCAAATGGAAGGACAAAAGCCTTATAGGAGAGGCACAGGCATTACTCGGCTCCAGGTCACTGGAGTCTTGTGAGAATGCAGAGCTGTTATTACCAGATCCAATTTATGTGAATTCCCTTGATTTTTAAATGTTGATGACCATTTTAAAACAAACTAAAATTATATATAGATCAATAAAACATATCTTTGGATCAAATTTTGCCCACAGACCACTCATCCATAAATTTATTGATTCTTGATGGTCATCTTCTTCTTGAGCTTTAGATTTATATCCAGTTACTCCTAAGA
Source organism: Madoqua kirkii (assembly GCA_006408675.1). NCBI lineage: Eukaryota > Metazoa > Chordata > Mammalia > Artiodactyla > Bovidae > Madoqua > Madoqua kirkii. Next base: position 40,795 of record SJYC01023396.1, read on the forward strand.
CACCTTCATCAAATGCCTAAAAGTCATCCTGCTTAACACGTCCAATCAGAGCTCTTACTGCTGCTGCTAAAGTCACTTCAGTCGTGTCCGACTCTGTGCGACCCCCACAGACGGCAGCACACCAGGCTCCACCGTCCCTGGGATTCTCCAGGCAAGAACACTGGAGTGGGTTGCCATTTCCTTCTCCAATGCATGAAAGTGAAAAGTGAAAGTGAAGCCGCTCAGTCGTGTCCGACCCTCAGCGACCCCATGGACTGCAGCCTTCCAGGCTCCTCCACCCATGGAATTTTCCAGGCAAGAGTACTGGAGTGGAGTGCCATTGCCTTCTCCGCAGAGCTCTTATATGTCCCCCTAAATCTTCCTGTCTCTGGAAATGGCATCATTATCCGGTTAGCCATCTATCTTCATCATCTTCTTTCTAGTCCTTCCTGTAACCCAACACATCAGTAAGTTATGTCATTTCTAATCTCTAGAACTTAGCTAGAACACATGTGCTTCTCTCCATCTTCACCATCAGTCTTAATTTTTGCTTGATTTCACTTTCCTAGACCAATGTGTTAGCCTTTATATTGACTCTCTTCTTCTGATCTTTTCCCTTTTCATCCTTACTATACCAGCACTGGAGAAGTACTAGATGACCTCAACAAAAACAGCAGCAACATTATTCTTTCACTAGAACCTTTCGGTGACTTCCCACTCCAATTGGAATAAAAGCCATAATCTTTTCCATGGCCTGCCTTTTAATAATCCCACTTGCTCACTCACTGCTTTTAAGCTACACTAATCTTTCCACTGTCATTGAAGAGGACAAGCTCTTGTCCATCTCAAGACTGTGGTAGTTGCTTTTCTCCTGAGCTTTGAATAGTTGGCTTCTTTTCAGTTTCAGGTCTTAGCCCAAGTGTCTTCTCAAAGAGGCATTTCAGGACCATCTTATCTAATGAAGCCCTTTCTACTCAGTTTCTATCACATCACCTGAGTTATTGTCTCCATTAATAAACCATTAATTTGATTGCATATTTTTACTAGTTATAACTTCCCTCCTTAAATGTAAACTCTAGTTAAAGGAGAAATGTCATCTTCTTGTTTGCTCAGAAAATTCCTGAACATTCTCAAGTCATAGATTATCCTATATTCATCTTTTTTTAAAAATGAGATGTAAATTGACATGTACCATTGTATTAGTTTTAATTAATTAGTTTATATTTAGTTTTTTAATGTTTTTTTAATTTTTAAAATTTTATTTTGAAGTATAATTGATTTACAGTGTGTTAGTTCATATATTTTTACAATACTTTATTCTCGTATTTTAAAAATAATGTTATTACATGGTAAACAGTGAGTCATTTTTTTCCATGTAGGGTCTAGCCTGGATCTAGCCTGGCACATGGTATTTCAGAATAAATTTTTTGAGAGAATAAACCGTTTGAATACTTATACATATTTAGTATGAAGACATCACTATTTTACAAAAACCCTCTAATTTTTAACATGCCTGATGTTCTCTGGACCTGCCTACGTTAATGACTGCGGTCAGTACCAACTTTTCCCATTCTCTATGAACTGCATAATTCCTTCCTTTGGCATCATCACAGGTGTCATTTCTTCTGCCCAGAGTGATCCTTCAGCTCAGGCTCCACTCAGTTATCTGGACTTTTTTCTGTACTTCCTTCAAATCACAACTGAATATTGCTTCCCAATGAAGTTTCCCCTACCCACTTCACATCCCATCACCTGAGACCTGCATTGTGTATGTCAGTCACTCAGTCCTGTTTGACTCTTTGCAACCCCTTGAACTGCAGCCCACCAGGCTCCTCTCTCCATGGAATTCTCCAGGCAAGAGTACTGGAGTGGGTAGCTATTTCCTTCTCCAGGGAATCTGCCTGACTCAGGCACTGAACCCAGGACTCCGGCATTGCAGGCAGATTCTTTACCATCTGAGCCACGAGGGAGGCCCTTGAGACCGGCATTGGTTTCCCCCAAATATATTTTTTATGTCCTTTTAATTTATATCCCTTATCCCACTTATAATTAACCTATTCTCTGTTAAAATTTGTTTACCATCTGTAAGGACCAAGTCTGTCGTGTTTACTGCAACATTACAAGCTTCCTAGAACAGACATGAAACTAAATAAATGTTCATTAACAAACATTTGTTACTTTATATTTGAAAATAGGGAACTCACTTTTCTGCTATTCCGGTTCCCTGGGAAGTACAAATTAATTACCATTATTAGAAATTAATTAACATGTCATCCTAAATTACTAATATAGGACCTTCATTCCCTAAGACAGTCTTCCTCCATTATTTCTGGGAGATCTTAAGGGATCTGCACGTGTGCTCATGCACCTCTCCTGTCAGTTACCGTAAGTCTGCTGTTCCCTTTCCTCTCCTCTATGGATAATTTGTCACCAAAGGACCTGTGTGAATGGATTCTGCCACTGTGCTCTGAGCTCTCAGCAAGTCAAATTCCATTTTTTCCTTTCAGGCACCATTGCTTCCCAGGTGGTAGAGTACCTGGAAAGAACGTGCCTACCAGTGCAGGAGATGTAAGACATACAGGTTCAATCCCTGCATCAGGAGGATCTCCTGGAGAAGGGATGACCAACCCACTCCAGTATTCTTGCCTGGGAAATCCCACGCACAGAGTAGCCTCGTGGGCTACAGTCCATGGGGTCATAAACAGTCAAGATATGACTGAAGTAACTTACCAGGCACCATTGCTGGTCTCTGCCACCGAAAGGGCTGCTGCTGCTCTGAGAGTGCTGAGCGCTTTCAAACGTTCTGTGTGGACTCATTCCATTGAATAACATACAGAGAAAGAGAAAAGACTCCTCACTCTTCCTGAATTGTACCTTGTAACAACAATAACATCTTGTATTCCAGTCCTCTGCAGATTTTTTTAGAGAAGAAATTATTTATTTCCTGATACTTTAAAAATTTATACTCATCCCTCTTAGGAGTCAAGCACAAATTCATGAAACCCTGAGTGAGATACAGATTTAGTGACTGTTTCTCGCTTTTCTCAAAAGCACGTTACTTTTCTTTTAACTGAGGCTTTGATGTGGTTGGGAGAACATGTCTCATCCATTTCCCAAGCTTGGAATATTGTTGAGGTGTTCCCCACCCACCAAATTTTGTGTCAGTAAGAAAACAAACAAACATCGCATCCAGGCAGATTAAAATCTCATGGAAATGGCAATTGTAGGGTAGGAAGAATAATTTTCCATCTATGCTTCTAAGTTCATGGTTGGAACACCTCCTCCATAATAAAAGTTCAACAGGAGAAAAACAAAAATTTATAACATATATATCTCTTGTACACATGGGAAATAACTGGGAAAACTGAGTGTTCAGAATGGCCCAAACCAACACATTAAATACTTTCTCCAGCTAAAGACAAAGGAAAGATACTGGGAGTGGTGAGGCCAGTTATGGGAGGTAACTGGGAGAAACACAGCAAGCAAGGATATTAAAGGAATAGTAGTTAAGTAGGTTTAGGTCACTGCCTTTTTCATTAATAAGAATTGCTGCAGATTTAGAGATTTCTCTTATAAAGTTCTCTTATGAAAGGGTAAGTTCCACTCATTTTTCAGAGCTTTTCCTATGTCTGCTGTTTCTTAAAAATAATCAGGCTAGAATAACCTTTATTTCAAGAAGGCATAGTTTGGGGTGATAAATTCTGCTCCCCTTAACAATTTCAGCATGACAAACCACCAGCTATTGTTATTTATTGTGACACTATACAAAGGCAAACTAATGAACATGGTCTCAGGATCACACAGTCAGCTATGGGCCTAGGTTTCAGATGTACGTATAGCAAATCCATCAAAATGATCAGGGATCCCAGCCAAAGTCCCCTTCTTCTCCTTTTTCCTATATCATTGCTGATGACTGCAAGAAATTTCATAGGCTAATAAAAGGGAAAAACACTGGTGTGAGACCAAGGACTCAGAATGGCATGGTGTCTGCTCTTCAGCAGGCAGTGTTTTTTCAACGTGTACAAGTGGCTAAACTTTTCCATAGAAAAAATTTTCCACTCAGATAAATCTGCCATACTTTATGACCAAATGCAAAACAGGATGATAGACACCGAACAGCCTAGAGCAGGCCTGACCTGCCTTTTTTTACATCCTTGCAGGAGCCAAATGAGCTCTGAGCAGTGAAGAACCTCAGTGCCTGAGAAGTACAGAAACACCAGGTGAGAATTCAGAGGAGGTCTGCTGTTCAAATGCAGGAGTTGGAACAAAATAGCAAAATTGTACTCTTGGAAAATTAGTGGAGATGGAATGACCTGGGAGGGCAAATGTTTAACTCAAGGGAGATAAAAATAATTAAGGGAAACAAAAATAGACTGAAGAATGCCCTTGCCAATTGTTAGGCTCTGCTTGTAGATAAAGACCAAAAGGAAAAGTGGATATGTCTAGAAATGAAAAACAACTTACTTTAATCTAGATCTCATATGTGCATGCATGCTAAAATGCATAGGTCATATCCAACTCTGTGTAACCCTATGGACTCTAGCCTGCCAGGTTCCTCTGTCCATGGGATCCTCCAGGCAAGAATATTGGAGTGGACTGCCACGCCTTCCTCCAGGGGATCTTTCCAACCTAGGGAACTGAAACCACATATGCTTCTGCACTGGCAGGCGGTTCTTTATCACTAGCACAATCTAGGTAGCCACGATCATATATGTATTACTTTTGAAATATTTAAATATATCTCATGACTTTGACTGTGTTCACATATCCATTGAAATTTCATGCTTTGTCATGTCTTGGTGATTTTTACCACCTGCACGAAGTGATGGAAGCTAATACTTCCATTCAGTGATGAGGAGGCATAAGAAAGCATTATTCATTTTTCTGGAATTGAGCTGCATGAGTTGCTTGTATATTTTTGAGATTAGTTGTTTGTCAGTTGCTTCATTTGCTATTGCTTTCTCCCATTCCAAAGCCTGTCTTTTCACCTTGCTTTTGTTTCCTTTGTTGTGCAGAAGCTTTTAATTTTAATTAGGTCCCATTTGTTTATTTTTGCTTTTATTTCCAATATTCTGGGAAGTGGGTCATAGAGGATCCTGCTGTGATTTATGTCAGAGAGTGTTTTGCCTATGTTCTCCTCTAGGAGTTTTATAGTTTCTGGTCTTACGTTTAGATCTTTAATCTATTTTGAGTTTATTTTTGTGTATGGTGTTAGAAAGTGTTCTAGTTTCATTCTTTTACAAGTGGTTGACCAGTTTTCCCAGCACCACTTGTTAAAGAGACTGTCTTTAACCCATTGTATATTCTTGCCTCCTTTGTCAAAGATAAGGTGTCCATAGGTGTGTGGATTTATCTCTGGGCTTTCTATTTTGTTCCATTGATCTATATTTCTGTCTTTGTGCCAGTACCATACTGTCTTGATGACTGTGGCTTTGTAGTAGAGCCTGAAGTCAGGCAAGTTGATTCCTCCAGTTCCATTCTTCTTTCTCAAGATTGCTTTGGCTATTTGAGGCTTTTTGTATTTCCATACAGATTGTGAAATTATTTGCTCTAGCTCTGTGAAAAATACTGCTGGTAGCTTGATAGGGATTGCATTGAATCTGTAGATTGCTTTGGGTAGTATACTCATTTTCACTATATTGATTAATTGAAGGAGACACATGTACCCCAATGTTCATCACAGCACTGTTTATAATATCCAGGACATGGAAGCAACCTAGATGTCCATCAGCAGATGAATGGATAAGAAAGCTGTGGTACATATACACAATGGAGTATTACTCAGCCATCAAAAAGAATACATTTGAGTCAGTTCTAATGAGGTGGATGAAACTGGAGCCAATTATACAGAGTGAAGTAAGCCAGAAAGAAAAACACCAAAACAGTATACTAACACATATATATGAAATTTAGAAAGATGGTAATGATAACCCTGTATGAGAGACAGCAAAAGAGATGCAGATGTACAGAACAGACTTTTGGACTCTGTGGGAGAGGGAGAGGGCGGGATGATTTGGGAGAATGACATTGAAACATGTATAATATCATATAAGAAATGAATCGCCAGTCTAGATTCGATGCAGGATACGGAATGCTTGGGGCTGGTGCACTGGGATAACCCAGAGGGGTAGTATGGGGAGGGAGGTGGGAGGGAGGTTCAGGAGTGGGAACTTATGTACATCATGGTGGATTCATGTTGATGTATGGCAAAACCAATACAGTATTGTAAAGTAAAAAAATTTTTTAAATTTAAAAATTTTTTAAAAATTAAAAAAAAAAGCGTTATTCACAAGTGGCTACTGATGTATTCAGATGTGCTTAACTGCTCAGATTCTTGTTGTAATTAAATGGAACTCCCACAAGGGGGAGCAAGCGAACACGTCTCAAAGCCCTGTCCAGGCAACTTTCCAACTGAAGGTACACTGGATTCCAGAGGGAACTGCTCAGTTTCCCCCCCAGCCCCCAACCCGGGAGAATCATTTGCAGCCTGCATTTTACTGTGAGAAGTTTCTTTCGGATTTATTTTCCCTCTCTCTCTCTTTTTTTTTCAGCTGCTTTTTTTAGTTGTAAATCCCTGCTTCGGTTGAGCAGCAAAGCAACTGCTTTGCTGGAGTTCCCAGCACACTCCAGCAGGGAAGTATTTTCCTGCAAGATTTCTAAAACCTTGCAGAGTCAACAGAACCTTCCCCAGCGCGTTGCCAAAGGTAGCACTGTGATTACCCAGCTTGGGGCCGGGGAGAGGGACGACATAGACAGGAAGGAGACACTGCTTAGGGAAGCTCTGGGAGAGAGGCTTCATGACTCAGAAGGAAGCACTGGGGAAGCAGGCAGGTCAGCACAATAGATGCAATTAACAAAAGCAATTAGCATTGGCAGATAAATCCCTCCCTTTTGACTTTCTTCTGTGTATTGCCAAGGCAACTCAGACAGCCTCCTCCTTTCCTACCCCCTCTCCATCCCAACAACCCCGGTTGCCACCCACTCCCCCTACTCCTCACTTCTCACTTACTGCCTCTGCCCTTGGAATTGACTTTAATCAGGCTGCACCTGGGTTAGCACGTGTCTGGGGGTGGAGGAAGGGCAAAATGGATGCGGAGAGTGAGGACCTAGGGTTTGCAGATGAGATTTTCAGTGGTGGGTTCACAATCTGGTGTTATTTTACCCCTTTTGTTATCCTTGGCTGGCATGAAAAACACCTTTCTTTCATCAGGACATGGGAGTTTGCAGCTGCAGAGCAGAGCGCCAGGCACTTCACTGTCTGCTCCAAGCGGCATCTTTACACATTTAAATCTGCCACTAGCTAGTTTGTTGTAAGAGGAGCAACGTTTGGAGTTCATTTTCATGGCCACTGATAGCTGGAAATTGTGAAGAGCAAAGTCACAACTCAGGAAAAGAAATGGGAATGACTTAAAAGGTAGTATATGTTATGAAAGTGAAAGTGAAGTCGCTCAGGCGTGTCCGACTTTGCGATCCCCTGGACTGTAGCCTACCAGGCTTCTCAGCCCATGGGTTCTCCAAGTAAGAATACTGGAATGGGTTGTCATTTCCTTCTCCAGGGGATCTTCCCGACACAGGGATCGAACCTGAGTCTCCCACACTGCAGGCAGAGGCTTTACCTCTGAGCCACCAGGGTAACCCTTATATATGCATATAAACAGTAATATCTGAGTGAGAAGTGGCATCGCAGAAGAATGTAGGCACTTTAATTTTCGATTTAAACAGTTTTGCCTTTTATTAAGCAAATATGTAATATTTAAAAAAATACAAAACTACTCCGAAGCTAAAATTTCTTTAAAACTAAAGACATTCTGATCAGTTGGAAAAAAAAAAAAAGATGTAGATTCGAAATGAAGCCAATAACTCCAATAATAGAAAACCTTCCCTGAATGTTTTCTGCGTGCCAGCCAGTATTCTAAGCCCTCATTTGATTCTCACAACCACCCTGGAATGTAAGTATTTTTATCTCATTTTTGTCAGATGGGGGAACTGAGGAACAGAGACAACTTGCCCAAGATAGCGCTGTAAGCTACCAGGCCATACTGCCTTTCACTTTCACAGTTATCTGCTTTGATTTGTTTATAACATTGTATTTGGACATTATTCTTACAGAAGAGAAAGAGCAAAGGACAGGGAGGCAGCTTGGTAACATTAAACATAACTAACCCTTTGGTCTAGCGAGTCATCATGTAGTTCTAGAGTCAGGTGGCACAGTGATAAAGAATCTGCCTGCTAGTGCAAGAGACCCGGGTTTGATCCCTGGGTCAGGAAGATCCCCTGGAGGGAGGGCATGGCAACCCACTCCAATATTCTTGCCTGGAAAGTCCCATGGACAGAGGAGCCTGGTAGACTACAGTCACGGGGTCACGACTTAGCGACTAAACAGCAACAAATAGGTAAGTGCGTGTCTAGACTTCACCACTTAGCCGACTGGCGGGATAGCTTCTCAGCCTCAGTACCCAGACGTGTACTGCAGGTCAAGTAATAGCCACCTCCCTTCCAAACTACCCGCTCTCCTTTCACGTCTCATCCCACTCATCCTGTATCTTCCTGCCCCCATGTTTTGGATACTTCCTTCTTTCTTGATGAAGAAGAAAGTTCTAGATAAAGACATTCAGATATCATTTTAGTTGTGCAGTGCTTTTCTGAGGGAATATTGACACTAAAATAGAACTCAACTAGAAATAGAAACACTTAAACCAAAGACACACATAATTCTTAAATATTGTGGGAATGAGCTCCTCACAGCACCTTTGCCCTGATTTGCACCTCTATTTATCATTTGCATTTTCTACTTTAAGGCTTCACTGTAGTTTTCTCTGTGTTAGTCACATATATAGCACATACAGATATGTAGAAACGACTGGAAAGAAGTGAGAGACTTTATAGAATGCTTTGCACCCTTGCTCAGCCTCCCCATAAGTGTGCTAAGTCTTGGCTAACATGAGTGATACAATCCAAATCTGACCTCACATTTTTCAACTGGTTTTTCCCTGCAGAGGCTCTTTTATGGGAAAAAAAGAAAGACTGCTCATTTAACTTCCTCAGATTTATTGAGATATAATTGAGATAAAAATAATGCACTGATGTATTACATAATGATCACCACCATCATGTTAGCTAACACCTGCATTATGTCATCTAATAGTCTTGCCTGGAGAATCCTATGGACAGAGTCTGGAGGGCTACAGCCCATAGGGTCACAAAGAGTCAGACATGAGTGAAGTGACTTAGCAAGCACATATACACAATGAAAATATTAAAGATCTACTCTCAGCAACTTTGTAGTGCTTAATTCAGTATTATTAACTATAATCACAATATTGTACTTTAGATCCCTAGAGCCTCCTCATAACTGGATGTTTACACGCTTTGACCAACATCTCTTCTTTCCCATGCCCAGTCCCTGTGAGTTCAGCTGTTTCATATTTCATATCTAAATGATATCATATAATATTTGTCTTTCTGGGTGACTTATTTTACTTAATGCCCTAAAGTTCTACTCATGTTGTCACAAATGTAAGGATGTCCTTTTCATGGCTGAATAATATTCCATTATATATATGTGTGTCATATCATCTTAATTCGTCCATTGACAGACACTTAGCACTTAGATTGTTTTTATATCTTGGCTATTGTAAATAAGGCTGCAGTGAGCATAGGAATACAGGTAGCTCTTCAAGATTCTGATCACATTGCCTTAGGCTATATACCCGGAAGTGGGATTGCTGGATCATATGATTTTTTTTTTTAATTTTTGAGATGCCTCCATAATGTTTCCCATAATGACTGCACTAACTTACATTTCTACCTACGGTGCACAAGTGTTCCATTTTTTCCACATCCTTGCCAGCACTTGTTATTTCTTGTCTCTTAGATGACAGTTATCCTAACAGTTGTGAAGTATATCTCACTGTGGTTTTAATTTGTATTTTCCTGATGATTAGTTATGTTGAGTACCTTTACATAACCTGTTGGCTATTTGTGTGTCTTCTTTGGAAAATGTTTATTCAGTTCTGCCCAGTTTTGAATCACTTTTGTTTGTTTGCTTTTTTTTTTTTTTTGCTACTGAACTATGTGAATTCTTTGTATATTTTGGGGGTATTAACCTCTATCAGGTATTTTATTTGCAAATGTTTTCTACCATTTTGTAGGTTGCTTTCAGCCTTAATTTTAGATAACATTCTTGAATGGGATATTAAATGATTTAATCTGATGGAAAAACCTGCTGCCCTTGTTGGAGTCACAGGATTGAGAGATAAATAATAGTTAGTTCACAATAGACCCATATCAGTTCACTGGCTTGGATACCTATTCCTGGCCACCAAGGATCTGAAACTTTCCTTGATCTATATTCAGGCTATAACTCTTAAACACGAGGAAAAAGTACTCCATGGTACTTCTTTTGCAAGTAGTGAATTTGGTTATATGCCCCAGCTATTCTATTGAGACTGTAGAGTTTGGCAACTCTTGAGCATGTGCATGTGCGTAAACACACACATACACACACACACACAGAAGGGAGAGAAAAATGGATCTCTCTTTGACTTAAAATTTCAGGGAATATTAACATGGAGCCCAAAATTACAGTAGGGACTTTGGTTTAGATTCAGAGAAAGATGGAGAATCAGAGAAAGGTTTTAAGGCTTGTACGACCCTCTTGACTTCCCTTGTTTTAGATACTAGACATAGGGAGGTAGGATTAGACGTGCGGAGACCAGCTAGATAGTGCAATAGACAGATTGGATGCCAACTGCTATTTGGATCAAGGTGGGTGAATCTTGAAAGAAAATGAATTCAGGGTAGACAAAAAAAGCAGCTCCAAAGGAGGCGGAGACAGGATGAATGTAGTACTTTGAAAGAAAGAGGAGCCAGAGAAAACTACAGAGTATATATTTGATTAGAGAAAATAGGGTTTCATGCTTTCATGATTATGGTGAGATGACACTTAGTGCCACAGTGCTACCTGTAAATTGTCCAAAATGGGTTAATCTAGAGAAAAAAACATTCCATGGCTTTTTAAGGACCACGTTTCTGTAGCAATGGAGTCCCCTGCAGAAAAATGGACTGGGTTTCTGCCTGTCAATCATGGTGCTGATAACATCTCACTTTGTTACCTCAGGAAGATCGCATCATCTTTCCGGATCTCTTTTTGTTTCATTTGCAAAAGCCAAATGACTGTACCAGGCTATCTGAGGTCCACCTCAGCTCAACATTCTATAATTCTTTGTGCCTGTTACCTGATGAGGCAGACAACTCCCTCTTCAGATGTAATTGAAGCAAATGATAAAAATGTCACACAGAAGATCATCAAAGGGCTTTCTGTCAAAATGAGTTTGGGAAATATTTCAGAAATGAAAGTAAAATTATTTTTAAAGCATTGCTAGTTCATTAATTGTCGACATTTCTAAAGGTCAGAATTTTAAGCCTCAGAAATAACTATTTACAAATAAGGGAATATCAATTTTTGTTTGAATGAATTGCAGTGTTTGCTTCCCGCCTAGAAGGACTTTTCTGGTGGCCTCTTTAGCTTAATTATAAACCATAAAGAAGAAATGTTGAGTTAAAGTCAGAGGCATTAGTTTTGTACTGTTTCTGAGTAAGAGATGAAATCATTCCATATTCATTGATAGATTCTCCAGTTTTCAGAATTTATTAACTTAGTTCTATAATATTTATTTATGAAACATCAATCAAAGAGTTAAACTTTCTGAACAAAAGGATGTATTTTATGATCAAATTCAGCCTTCAATGAGTAATCTCAAAATTGTAGAGTTGTTTTATCCTCCTGCTCAAGGATCTAATCACATATTTGCTAAGGAACTGTTTTTTAAAAATCATTCCATAGGTTGGCTGCTTACAAACTATTAATTCTTTCATTCATTCAGTACACTATGTGCAAGCACTATTTTATGTATGAGGGATAGAACCGCAAACAAAGTCCTTAGGCCTATGAAACATTGCAATAGTCTATTTCATGTTCACGTTCTCCGTGTCAAGTAAACTATCTTTGAGAAACTAGAGTGTGAGATTGTCTGCAGTTGTTTAGAAAAGTAATTCTTAAACAAATCTTGCAGCTACACGTGTTTAAATCCAATTATTGACTACTACTTGCCATTTTTCCTTCTTTAGCTCTCAGCATTGCTATTTAAGCTGAAATTTTTAATTAAATTTTCATCAACAAGGATCTTTCATGTAGGCCAGTGGACTGTGTACATTTCAATAAATTGAGGTACAGTGGTTAAGAGTAAAGAAACTGGATTGGGAATCAAAAGTTTAAGCTCTGGCCCTGTTATGTATTATGGACTCAAGCAGTTTACTCACCTGTCTGAGCTGAGGTCTCCTAAGTAAATTGGATGCCTCTTGAGGTTTTCGTAAGATTCTAGTGAAATGATGTATCCTGTTATTCTCACCTGTTAAAGAGCGTGCTGAGATACTAATATTTAAAACACTAATTTTTAGTTTTAATAATAGCAGCCAAATTTGTTGTATATTTGTAACATACTACATACACATTATAGAGAATGAGAAGATAAATAGCTTTTAATTAACTTGAAAGTTTTAATCATCACATCTTTTTATTCATCAAACATATCGAATTGGAGAAGTTCCCAAGACATCAATTTACTTCTATTATCTTTAACTTCTGACTGATAGATCCAAGAGCGTGACAGAAAAGAAAATATCTTTACCTCTGTTGATCTGAAAGAGGATGAGCAAGGGTAATTCATTTTTACAATGAGAGTCAAATGCATTCCAAATAGTACAAACCACTTATGGGGACATTCTTCTCATTTCTAGTGTGATTTTACCCTTCCGAGGTTTACAAAGAGTGACAAAGGTGTTCCACAGCTACTACAGATTACTTACCAGGATGTCTTAGGCTCAGTGAGATCACAAAATAAAGTGCTCATTGAGAGATTTTGAGAGTCTCAATAGAGAATGGAAAATGAACAAGACTATCCCTACCAATAAGTTAAAGTGGTCTTTGAAATTTCCACAGTAAATTTTAAGGCTCTAAGGGACAGAATAAAAGATGGCAGTGCCCAGGGCACAATGAAGCATAGGCTACATGCGAAGAGCATATCAGTCATCTCAAGCAGAGCCAGCCATCATTCTTAGTTGAATGTTAGCCTCATATTTTATTCTCTCTGTCTTCAAGTATGTCCCTGCTCTACTGTCTTACTAGGGAAAGTGTTTTATTTTAGAAAATCGACTTTAAATATTTGCAGGGAAGCAAATATTTTATCTTTACCTGTTTAGCATTCCCCTTAAATATTTGTTGTTGTTCAGTCACCATGTCCGACTCTTTGTGATCTCATGAACTGCAGCACACCAGGCTTCCCTGTCCTTCGCTTTCTCCCAGAGTTTGCTCAAATTCATGTCCTATTGGAGTTGGTGATGCTATGTGATTATCTCATCCTCTGCTGCCCCTTTCTCCTTTTGTGCTCAATCTTTCCCAGCATCAGGGTCTTTTCCAGTGAATCAACTCTTCTCATCAGGTCTTCAATATACAGACACTAATGCCTGAAAGAAGGGGAAAAAAAATCTAAACGTGATGGAGCACATTATTAACTCGTGTTTCTTATTTTAAGATAAGTTGATTCTTGGTCATGTGATCCACACTTGAAAATAATTTATTAACTGTTCTGTTTGCTCGATGAAGTACTAGACATATTACGGATCTGGGAACTGCCGTGGGAGATAGATTAGCATAGGTCAGCATTGAGTTGACATTCAGAAACTGAATGAAGGAGAAACAAAACCAGATACAAATATCACAAATGATTATATTACTTTACATCACTGTGTAAATAAACTAATCAAATGGAAACAGTCGCATACAGAAAATAAGTAAATGTGTTTGGGGAAAGTTTCAGCTCATAAAGTGATATATGATATATGTTTCACACCAACACTCTGAAGCCACTTCTTTCTGCCATACACTAATGATTAAATGCTCAGTGGCTGCACTTGGCAAACCATTTTGTCTCATGCAGCCCTCCATCAACTTTGTGTAAGAGGAAAAACAAAATTAGAACTCAACTATTATGTCATGACAAAATAATAAGTAGAGACTCACCAAAAATGTGATTAAAGAACAAAGGTGTGAGCAACCCAGTACTAAAGACTGTCATCTCCACCACACATAAGCCTAGTTTAATATTTCAAAGAATAAATGCAGATGAGAGAATGAAGTGGGAGGTTTCCCTGGTGGTCCCATGGTTAAGACTTTGCCTCCCAATGTAGGGAATGTGGGTTCAATACCTTTTCGGGGAGTTAAGATTCCATATGCTTTGTGGCCAAAAAATAAAACAGAAACAATATTGAAATGTTCAATAAAGACTTAAAATGGTCCACAGCAAACAAATCTTTTAAAAAAGAGAATAAAGTGAAAATAATTGCTAAATAGCAGTACAACAATCTCTGTGCTAAAAGCGTGAGGGGGTGGTTATTTTAAGAATGTCTCATTATTGGATTTGATATGATAGACTTAATCAAACTTGTTTCTTTAATAACTCTTAACTTAATATTTATTTCTTCAAAGGACAAATAGAAGATAATCAGATAACGTGTCCTAAAACACAAAAGTAGATAAATTTGCAGCTTCGTCCTGCTCTACTGTAGTGGATGTTGAGGTATACCAGATAGACCACCTGTTTAGAAGTAACGCACAAGTTTCTTCTGCAGATGGGGGAATTCCTGGCTCACAACACTCCCCAAGAATTTTCTTCTGCCAAAGGGAACTTTCTCTTCAGAACAGGTGGAAGAGTAAAAGGGAACAAAACCTGAGGCCCTTTGCCTCAATTTCGAAAGTTTCTTAGGTAGAATGCCAACCCCAGAACTCCTCAAGGAATCAGATCAGTCCTCTGTGGTCACCCTTTCATAGTCTGACTTTTCCTTCTGCCCAATCCTGCCTTCTTACCTCTCTTTCTGGTGCTTTTCTGAAGAGTGCTATTCAATATACCACATGCAAACAAATGTCAGTCTCATAGTCTGCCTCCTAGGGCACTGACCTTGGCACTGGCCTCCTCTCTAATTAATTATAGTTTGAAAATGCATACACTCTAACAGGAAATGGGAAATCTCTGCCTTTTCTCATTACTTTACCATCATTTTATTAAATTACTTTGCTCAGTGTCTCAAAAAGTCTTACACCACTTCCCACTTTCTCTTCTTTAGCAATCTTGATCAAATTTTGATCACATCAAGAGTACAGGACACCAACTTTTTCATTTCTAGATGCATGATTTAATAAGGACAGAAAAATTTGAAAGGTCATTGAATCCAGTTGCAGTTCTAGTTTTCAAAAGCCAATAGACTATGAACATTCTATTCAGTCTTCCAAATTAGCATTAGTCATCCCTGTTCAAAATGTCCCTGCCTGACAGTTCATGCAGATTTATATTCCCAGACATAGGCTACTATGAAAATTAAGTTTAAAAGAAATGAACCAGGAGTTCTATCAGGAGCACTGCCAATTCTATTAGGTGCAATTTGTATTTTTAAAAACAACTTAAATATACCAATAATTACCCAGTAAATACTAATGTTTACTATCTAGTATGTATAGCACTAAATACTTTTCCCATATTGTCCCTAAACCTCACCACGTGTGCACATGGTCTAAGTCACTTTAGTCATATCTGACTCTTTTGAGACTCCATGGACTGTAGCCCAGAGGCTCCTCTGTCCATGGGAATCTCCAGTGTGGATAATGAAGTGGGTTGACATGCCCTCCTCCCAGGAATCTTCCCAACCTAGGGATCAAACCTGTGTTTCTTACATCTTCTACATTGGCAGGTGAATTCCTTACCACTAGTGCCACCTGGGAAGCCCAAACCTCACTGCAAACTACAAGCTAAGTATCATTAGTATTATACAAAGAAAGAGACATGAGTTTCATGACTTTTATGTTACTAGGCCATAATTGCATGTTTTGTTAGTGGTAATTCTGAAGCCCATTGGCCAAATGCTACCAAGGACACATCTATAGTCATACAGTGTCAAGTTTATTTGGCTTGGTGTAGCAAGGGAGACAGAGAAGGCGATGGCACCCCACTTCAGTTCTCTTGCCTGGAAAATCCCATGGACGGAGGAGCCTGGTAGGCTGCAGTCCATGGGATTGTGAAGAGTCAGACACGACTGAGCAACTTCACTTCCACTTTTCACTTTTATGCCTTGGAGAAGGAAATAGCAGCCCACTCCAGTGCTCTTGCCTGGAGAATCTGAGGGGCGGTGGAGCCTGGTGGGCTGCTGTCTGTGGGGTCACACAGAGTTGGACATGACTGAAGTGACTGAAGTGACTTAGCAGCAGCAGCAGCAGCAGCAGCAAGGGAGAACACTCCACAGGCCAGCCTTGGGACTTTCTCAATCTGAGGAAATAGTGAGAAGCTTTTACAGGGTACTGGAGATTGGTTTGAGTGATTTTAGAACGAGTTGTACAAAACAGATTATCACTTAAGATTGGTAGAGGGAGAGAAGCAGGAGGTATTTACTGATTGGTTCTGGGCTCTTGGTGTATGTGTTTAGTCTTGCAGTCAGGTCCGACTCTGTGACCCCATGGTCTGTAGCCTGCCAGGCTCCTCTGTCCCTGGGATACTCCAGGCAAGAATACTGGAGTGGGTTGCCTTATCCTCCTCCAGGGGATCTTCCCAACCCAGGGATCGAACCAAGGTCTCCCACTTTGCAGGCAGATTCTTTACCATTTGATCCAGCATTAACTACAGGGAAATGTTACCTCTAGTTTTCTTTGATCTAAATCTATTATTGTGACATATGAGTTAATACGCTTTAAAGGGCCCATCAAGCAGTTTCTCAGTTGACCTAAATCCCATAGCCACCATCTGAAAGCTGCCAGTGGACATGAGCCCATTTTTGTCTTCTTCAGCTCCATCATGCTGCCTTCAGTCTGGGCAAAAATTCTAGAACATCAGTGAACTAAAACATTTTCTTTAACATTTAAAACTTACTTTAAAATAATGTATAATGTCTATTGATGTGAGCCTCACCTCAGCTTTCTCTTTAGCGAAGTAAGAATGTAACTTTTTCCTTCTCAGAACTGGATATTATTTTCTAGATATACTGATCAGCAGAGTTTTTTTTAAAGTAATTTTAGGATTAGACAGCAGAAAATACTCTAGATCTGTGGAAGGACAGGAAAATAAAAATGAGAGTTTGATTTTTAATATCACATATAGTTAAGAATTACTTTGCCAACAAAGGTCCATATAGTCAAAGCTATGGTTTTTCCAGTGGTCATGTATGGATGTGAGAGCTGGACCATAAAGAATGCTGAGCACTAAAAAACTGATGCTTTCAAACTGTACGGTTGGAGAAGACTCTTGAGAGTCCCTTGGACTTCAAGGAGATCAAACCAGTCCATCCTAAGGGAAATAAATCCTGAATATTGCTTCCCTGATAGCTCAGTTGGTAAAGAATATGCCTGCAATGCAGAAGACTCTGGTTTGATTCCTGGGTTGGGAAGATCTGCTGGAGAAGGGAATGGCTACACATTCCAGTATTCTGGCCTAGAGAGTTCCATGGACTGTCTAGTCCATGGGATCTCAAAGAGTCAGACATGACTGAGTGACTTTCACTTTCATTTCATTTTCATTCATTGGAAGGACTGATGCTGAAGCTGAAGCTCCAGTACTTTGGCCACCTGATGCCAAGAGCTGACTCATTAGAAAGAAACCCTGATGCTAGGAAAGACTGAAGATAGGAAGAGATGGTGACAACAGAGGATGAGATGGTTGGATGTCATCACTGACTCAATGGACATGATTTTAAGCAGGCTACAGGAGGTGGTGAAGGATAGGAAGCCTGGCGTGCTGAAGTCTATAGGGTCGCAAAGAGTTGGACATGACTGAGCAACTGAAAAACAGCAAAATAGTTAGGAATTACTGACAGTTTTTAAGGTAGAAAATGAAATCATAAAAATACTAGTGGAACAGATTTGGGAAACTATGAAAAGGAAAAGACCTCAAACTCATAAATGGGGCTTAGGCCTATATAATACAATACACTTTTAAAATGTTAGATGTTATAGAGCTCTGATATTAATTTTATTTGAGCAATGCAGTAGTGGAAAGTGGTTCTGATGTCTTGAATCTGACCGAACAATTAGTGTTTGCTCTTTTGCAAAGAGGAAAGTTGAACTGATCTGCTTTAGAGCCGCTGATCTTAAAGGATGACATTTCTGCCCTTCTCACTTTCTCCTAGACCTTGTCAAGCAGAACATGAGTGATTTTGCATGCTTGTTATAACGTTGCATAGTTTTGATTTACTGTGCAAGTGAGAGACAGTCCTCTCCTCTATTCATCACTGCGGCCACTGCAGAAGGACAGCATGGGTGATGGAAAGACAGTGTGTCCTATTCTGGAGCTTAATCTGGTAACATAGCTTGGCAAAGACTGTTTTCAAACATATAAGGTTAATTTTGCTAAAGTCGGGATGACTGACTTAGGAGCTGTTATGGTTATCTGTTGCCCTGATAAACTCCCCTACAGCTTAGTGAATTAAAATAACAACCACTTTAATATATCTCCTGCTTTGAGGGTTAAAAATTCAGGTAGGGCCCATCTAGACAGTCCTGCTCCTCATGGAAGTGGTTTGGATCACGGGTCAATATCCAGCTGGCTGAGCCCAACTGGAGGGTCTGAGACTTACATAAAACTCCCCTACAGCTTAGTGAATTAAAATAACAACCACTTTAATATATCTCCTGCTTTGAGGGTTAAAAATTCAGGTAGGGCCCATCTAGACAGTCCTGCTCCTCATGGAAGTGGTTTGGATCACGGGTCAATATCCAGCTGGCTGAGCCCAACTGGAGGGTCTGAGACTTACATGCCTAATTTCTTGGTGGGGATTGCCGGAGTGCTGGGTTTAGCTGGGTTTCTCTTCCTTTCTTTTGCTGTGTAGTTTTAGGGCCTCACCATATGATATCTCTGTATCTCTACCAGGTATTTAGACTACTTACGTGGATGTATGGGGCTCCCAAAAACCACAGTGGAAGCTGCCCACAGTCTTAAAAGCTGAGCCCAGAACTAGCATAATTTCACTTGTGCCAAATTGTGTTTGTCAGTTGTCATTTCCAGCCCAAATTAAGGGGCAGGGCCATGAGATCCTGATTCTTAATGGGGAGAGTGTCAAAGCATTTGTGGTTGTATTTAGTTTGTGATGGGAGAGTGAGAAGTTGGGTGAAGCCTCCACTCGTTGCTGTCTCAAACCTGGCAGGACCTCTTCCCACACAAGTAGAATCTATTCGTTTACTACCTTCTGGCACATCAACCCTGAGGGAACCAAGGATGCTAGAAAGACTGTACACACTGAATGGTACCCATCAAGAAGCCGCTAGTATCTTTTGCTGAAAAAATGTTGTTTGAGCTTATCAAGAAATGTAGCTTGTAAGCAATTTTAGAGTGCTCATATTTACCAACTCTCAAAACAACTGAACAGACTATAATGTAGATGGTTGAAACTAGTGGGAATGTCTAGGATAGCAATATATATTTAATTGGTACATGAACTCTGCTTTTAAATTTCGTAGATCAGATAACACATATATTTTAATTTTATGAAGATAAGCATTACCAATTTCAGTTCTGCAAAGAAATTGGATTCTCAAATGAGATTTTTTAAACAAGCAACATGTTTTCTTTTGAATATTTTTTTTTTTACTTAAAGAGGTATCC
>SJYC01023397.1:0-15357 GCA_006408675.1 Madoqua kirkii
AAAAAAAAACAAAACTGATGATGATGGCATCCATTCCCATCACTTCATGGCAAATAGATGGGGAAACAATGGAAACAGTGACAGACTTTATTTTCTTGGGCTCCAAAATCACTGAGGACAGTGTCTACAAAAGCCATGAAATTAAAAGATGCTTGCTCCTTGAAAGAAAAGCTATGAGAAACCTAGACAGCATATTACAAAGCACAGACATTACTTTGCCAACAAATGTCTATATAGTCAAAGGCATGGTTTTTCCAGTAGTCATGTATGGATGTGAGAGCTGGACCATAAAGAAGGCTGAGCACTGAAGAATTGATGCTTTTGAACTGTGGTGTTGGAGAAGACTCTTGACAGTCCCTTGGACTGGAAGGTCAAACTAGTCAATCCTAAAGGAAATCAAAGCTGAATATTCATTAGAAGGACTGATGCTGAAGCTGATGCTCCAATACTTTGTCCACCTGATTAGAAAAGCAGACTCGTTATAAAAGGCCCTGATGGTGGGAGAGGAAGGCAGGGGGAGAAGCTGAATGACAGAAGATGAAATGGTTGGAGGTTGGATGACATCACTGACTCAATGGACAAGAGTTTGAGCAAGCTCTGGGAGATGGTGAAGTACAAGGAAGCCTGTCATGCTGGAGTCTGTGGTGTCGCAAAGAGTTGGACACGACTGAGCGACTGAACAACAGTAATTAGTGACGTTAAACATCTTTTCATGTGTTTCTTGGCCATCTCTATGTCTTCTTTGGAGAAATGTCTGTTTAAATCTTCTGCCCGTTTTCTTTATTGGATTGTTTGTTATGATGATATACCGCCACATGTGAATATGTTAGTTGCTCAGCTGTGTCTGATGGCAACACCCTGGACTGTAGTATTTAATGAGATTTCAACAACCTCTCAATTCACTTGATAAACATTAACTGAGCTCCTAATCTTGTCAGACTCTTCTATGAGTGTAATGATGAACAAGATGAATGAACCCCCATTGTCCAAAAGCTCACATTGTACTAGAGGGAGAGACACTAAATTAGTAAATAAAATAAGAGCATACAATTTGGAATAGTAATTAGTGCCCTAAAATTTAATTCAAGGAAAAGGAGAAAGATAGGTAGAGGGGGCAGGGATATTCTTATACATCACATAGTCAATCAGGTCCTTTCTAAGGAGATGAGGTTTAACAGGGCTAAATAAATACAAAGAGTAGACTCTGTGTGATCCTGCCCTTCCCCCATTATCTTTTCTCCCCTGACTAAAGTCTTGTATGGCACTAATTAATGTCATATAACTATATATGTTATAATATCATATATAAGATGAGTTTATTGTCTGCTCCCTTGAACAGAATGTGAATCTCAAAACTTAAGGATAGCAGATGCTGAGCCAGTCTTATCCATCATTACATTTCTAAAGGATATATTATAAATATATCTATCTATAAATATATCCAGTTCTCCAGATGAGGGAGCAAGGGCTCTTAAGTTATCAGGTGTCTTAATCCCAACCTTACAACCTAGTAAATAGAATGAGGAGGTAGAAGGAAGGAAATGAGCTTGTGCTGAGTGTTAATATGTGCCAGATATACAATAGGTACTTATCTAAGTCTATGATCTAATATAATCTGTAAAGCAACTATGATAGGCTGAATGTTGGCCTCCAAAGGATCCACTTCCTAATCCCCAGGACTTGTAAAGGATGCCTGATAATAGAAAGAGACTCTATAGATGTGCTTTAGCTAGGGACCTTGGGAAGAAGGGACCATGTTGGATCATCCAGATGGGCTGTAATCACAGGGGTCTGATAAGAAGAAGGCAGGAGATCCAAGAGAAAGCAAATTTCTAATTTGGAAACGAGGTTGAGGTGATGTAAGGAAGAGCTATGAGCCAATGAATTCAGGTAGCCTTTAGAAGCTAGAAAAGGTAAACAAATGGACAATTCCTTGGAGCCTCTAGAAAGAATGAGCCATGTCAGCACCAAGACTTTAGCCCAATAAAATTGATTTGAAACTTCTAGTCTCCGAAACTTTTTAAAGATAATAACTTTACATTGTTTTAAGCCATCAGGTTTGTGGTAGGTTGTTATAATGCTCATAGGACATTAATACAGCAGCCCAGATGGGGAACTCAGGGAAAGGTTAGGTACCTTGTTCAGTATCACACCTTGGTCAAAGAGAGTTAAGTGTTCTGTGTCTGTGCTCTTGGTGCTCCAGAGTTTATCATCACAGGTAGAAATCACTCCCATGTTTCAGACTGTCAGGTAGTTACAAGTAATTCACAAAGCACTTACAAAAAGATGGCATGGCAAGTGCCTGGTTTTGTTTTGCTGAGTTTTTTTGATAGGAAAATATTTATTCATTTTAGGTTTCACAAGCTCAGCGTCAAATACAGGTCTTCCATACCAGAGGCCACCTGCTCCAACAGAACAGCAGCCCTTTATGAATTAGATATTCAACCACATTCTTCAACACTAAAGTGCCCTGCTTCCATCTCTGCAAAATGAACCTAGCACTTTCAACAAGGCAATTCTACCATGATTGTGCATCAGTAACAATGTTTATTGGAGTGTAAGATCATTCCATAGTGCCTTCAGCTTAGAATGAGTATCAGTATCAGTGGGGTGAGATAGCTGAAAAGTCTGTGACAAAAATTAAGAAGGCCATCAAACTCATGTACAGCAACTGCTCTTCTATTCTGGAGGTAAGTGAGGACCGTGGTCCATGTGGCTTATATTTGGTGTGTCATCCTCCAGTCAGATTCCTTGTCTTCAATGGGCTCGCCTTCTCCGAGCCATCATTATTGCTTTGATAAAATATAACAGGAGGAAGTGTACCATCTGCTTCTTCATATTCACTTAATGCGGTTCTCTTGACCCTCACACTCACACCTCATTCAGTCTAAATAAGATCTAGAAACAAATAATTCATCTGGGGTTATTGAGCTGTGAGCTCAGAAGAGAATTCTGGGGCATGGAGGCTCTTTCCCTCCAAGATAAGGTGACCCATGCAAAGCATATAGAGACTGGCAGTGCCTTAAAGAAAGGCAGACCGTGGTTGAATGCTTAGGAGTCCCAGAAACTCACAGGCTTATCTTGTGGGCTTCCTTGGAGTAGGACACAAGACACTGCTTAACTAAATCCCTGCAGGGCAGATGCCTGAATGTACTGAAAGCTTTGGGCTTCCCTGGTGGCTCAGTGGTAGAGAATCCACTTGTGAAGCAAGAGACCCAGGTTTGCTCCCTGGGTTGGAAAGATCTCCTGGAGAAGGAAATGGCAACCCACTCCAGAATTCTTGCCTGGTGGAGGAATCTGGTGGGCTGCAGTCCGTAGGATCGCAGAGTCGAACATGTCTGAGCCACTAAGCACAGCACAAGCAGATGAGAAAGGGAGGCTGCCAAGAAGAGATTCCCAGAGCCCAGCACCCACAATACAGTCCTGTGCCTTGTGGAGGTCCATACTCCACTCCAAGCCCTCTGAAAAAACCCACACAATGTGCCTGAAGACAGCAAACATGCAGGGATGCTGTCATGAAAGAAAACAAAGGCCAGCTACAGGAATAGGAGAAAAGACTTTTGCCCTTTTTCATTCAATTCCTCTCTTTCTCACCTCGGTCCAAGAGGCGGCAGGAAAGGAAGGAGGAGAAGGATGAGGGCAAGTGAAAGATAAGTGAAAAATGCTCTTTCTCATAGGAAGACTTTGAGCTGTGGGCCAGTCTTGAATTGTGGAGAAGAAAGAAGCTCTGAATGGAATTGGAGATTGGAGCTGTGATTTAGACTAGATTGAACTTTTGAAGAAAGTTGACTGAGAGTGAGTCATAATAACTGAAGAGGAAATAGAAGTCACTTGGAAGTTACAAGATTTGCATAATGTGTTCTCAGGGAGCAGGGAAGGTTGATCAAAAAGGAATGATAAGTGGAATACTTGGTTAAAAATAGACTTCCAGAACACATTTCTGTCAAATTTAGTTCACTCAATAAACCAGTTAACCTCAAATGATGTAGGGTGGGATAGTTAGGCCTTGAGAGCTGACCTCCCATCTTATTTTCAGGTTTTCTGCATCATAGCATGCATAACCTAATGTCTAATATCCTCAGAAATCACCCTAACCTGAGAATTTAGTCTCTCATCTCTTTCCACTGAATGTGCCTCTATAATGTATTATAAAATGCAGTGATTGGGGCTTCCCAGGTGGTATGTGTTAGTTGCTCAGTCATGTCCGACTCTTTGTGACCCCATGGACTGTAGCCTGCAAGGCTCCTCTGTCCATGGGGATTCTCCAGGCAAGAATACTGGAGTGGGTTGCCATTCCCTTCTCCAGGGGATTTTCCCAACCCAGGGATCGAACCCAGGTCTCCCATATTGCAGGTGGATTCTTTACCAGCTGAGCCACTGTTCAGTTCATGGACAGCGGGGCCAGGTGGACTGCACTCCATAGGGCCACAAAGAGTCGGACATGGCTAAAGAGGCTTAGCACACAGTGATATTAGGGATCATTGTTCAATTTTATTCCTGCCTTACAGAATCAGATTAACTTTAGATTTCCTTGGTAGGTGTTTTTTTTTTTTTTCATCTTATTGTTTTAGTTTCTGGTTTGTGTAAGTTGCCACACTTTGTTCTTGCTTGGAAACTTTTCCATTGTTTCACATAATAGTAAGGTAGGAGAGAGACATGGGATGATAAGAAATTATAAAATGTATTTCCAGGAGCAAAATTTGGAGCATCTTTGAAAACACAAAGACAATATTTGTCTTTCTTTAGGGTTTATTCTTCTAATTGAAGGAGAGAAGGAGTAAAGGAAACATTATTTTCTAAATGGTTCTTGAAAAATTTAAGGTGTCTTGAATGTCAACCACTAAAAGACTGTCAGTTTAAATTAATCATGGTTATGTTGGGAAAGGTAAAGCCTGTGTTTAGTCATTGAGTGGCCTAAGGACATTTAGAAGATAAATAAAAGCATCCCCTAAATCTGAGACAAATTTAAACACTAAATATTAGTAAAGCTATTATACCAATTGGTTTTTAAGAAGGAAAGCTCTCTTCCTTATCCTGTATTACCTGGAAATTTTAAGAGCCAGCATGTCTAACTTTTCATTTCTTGCTTTAAATCTTATTCCCCCACCAAAATAGGAAAAAAAAAATCCAAGGCATTTAAATCGAAATATGTCAAATTTAAGGATGGAATTTTCTCTCTATTCTCGTTAAATGTCGAGAAAAGCATATTTGTCCATCAAAATGTTTTGAGCCTACTATATATGTGTCATTATAGAATGATAAAGGTCTATTCTTTTCCCTGTTATAAAATAAGCCCTTCAGCAAGAGTCAGGTTGTCACATCTGGTTGGGATCTTAGGGCTCATCTAGATCACTCCCTTCGTGGTTGAATTCTGTCATCCAAGATTTCTCATCTGATAAGTTACAGAATTTTAATCAGTGACCATTTCTGCTGACTTCTTATCCAGTACCACCCATTCTTTCTGGAGAGTGTTTGTCCTTTTAAATTTGGCTTGAAGTAGCATACACATTCTTCCCCCTACTCCAGACCCCTCACCCCAAACTACAAAATAAACTTTGGAATAATTTTATCTTCCTATTTTTCAAAGTTCACAGTTGTTTTGCTTTGTGAAGTACGTTTCCCATTCCATTTTCTCGTCTCTGCATTTCTTCTGCTTTAAGCCTTAACTCACTTATTCACACATTGGGCATCTATGGATGATACTGTGGCCTAGAAGCTGGGGTCAGTTGTAGGAGAAATAGGACAATCTGTAGAAAGATGGCAAGCCAGAGAACTTAGTTTAACCTGTTTCCCAATCACGCAGTGTGCTTACAAGGTTGCGTTGTAGTTTGTGTCAGGTTAACTATTTGTATCAGCATGAAAATATGATGATTTTGACCATGTTTCCATAATCACTTCTGAGTTAGATAGGGGAGGCTACGGTGCTTTAACAATAGAGCCTGAATGTAATGGCTGAAAAAAGAGATATAAAAGAATCAGTTTTTTTCTGCACAATAGTCTAGGACAGCACTTCGCAAAGTATGAGAACTGTAAGGGAAGCAGACTCTTGAGCCCCTCTCTGCATGCTGTCGCTTCAGTTGTGTCCGACTCTTTGGACTCCATGGACTGTAGCCCACCAGGTTCCTCTGTCCATGGAATTCTTCGAGCAAGAATGCTAGAGTTGGGTTTCCATGCCCTCCTCCAGGGGATCGTCCCAACCCAGGGATCAAACCTGTGTCTCTTATGTATCCTGCAATAGCAGTTGGGTTCCTTACCACTGGGAAGCCCCACTGTAGATGTAGTGAATCAGAAACTCTCGTCTAGAGGGCCAGCAATGTATGTAAAATTTCCAGATATTTCTGATGTACATTAAAATCTGTGGGACAATTTTCCAACCCAGGGAGATATATGTTTATGATAGTCAAAGGGGGTATCTCTGCCTTACTAAGTCATTCAGAGACCCAAGTTGATTATATCTCTGCCATCTTCAACTTGCCTTCATGAAATGGGTAAGAACACAGAGCAGAGTATGTGGGAAGTTTCTTTATCTCTCTTTTTTTTTTAGGTGTCATCTTTTTTCCATTTTTATTGGAGTATAGTTGCTTTGCCTTGCCAGGTGGCTCAGTGGTAAGTCTTCCTGCCAGTGCAGGAGACACAAGAGATGTGGGTGGATCCCTCTGATGGGTAGATCCCTTGGAGTAGGAAATGGCAACTCGCTCCTGTGTCCTTGCCTGGAAAATTCCATGGACAGAGGAGCCTGGCAGGCTACAATCCATGGGGTCACAAGAGAGTTGGACATGACTGAGCAGCTGAACACATACATAGTTACTTTACAGTGTTATGCTAGTCTCTACTGTAAAGAAAACTGAATCAGCTACATGTATACAAATCCCGTCTTTTTTGGATTTCTTTCTCCTTTAGATCACCACAGAGCACTGAGTAGAGATTCATGTGCTATACAGTATACTATCCTTAGTTATTTATTTTATATAGTATATCAATACCATATATATGTCAATCCCAATCTCCCAATTTACCCCACCTCCTCCTTCCCCACTTGGTAGCCATATGTTTCTTCTCTATTTCTGCACTGTAAATAAGATAGTCTATACTAATTTTTTTTCAGATTCCACATATATGTGCTGATATATGGTATTTGTTTTTGTCTTTCTGACTTAACTGCACTCTGTATGAGAGTCTCTAGATGCATCCACATCTCTACAAATGACCCAATTTCATTCCTTTTTATGGCTGAGTAGTATTCTATTGTGTATATGTACCACATCTTCTTTATCCATTCCTCTGTTTTTGCACATTTGGGTTGTTTCCATATCCTGGCTATTGTAAATAATGCTGAAATGAACATTGGAGAGCATGTGTCTTTTTGAATTATGGTTTTCCCTGGTTATATGCCCAGTAGTGAGATTACTGGGTTTCATGGTAGCTATATTTCTAGTTTTCCAAGGAACCTCTGCACTATTCTCTGGGCTTCCTTAGTGGCTCGGTAGTAAAGAATCTGCCTGCAATGCAGGAGATGCAGGAGGCACAGGTTTGATCCCTTGGTCAGCAAGATCCCCTGAAGGAAGTCCTGGAAACCCACTCTAGTATTTTTGCCTGGATAATCCCATGGACAAAGGAGCCTGGCAGGCTACAGTCAATAGGGTCCTAAAGAGTCAGACACAACTGAAGCAACTTAGCACCCATGCATGCATACTTCTCCATAGTGGCTTTATCAATCTATATTCCCACCATTGCAAGAAGGTTCCATTTTTTCCACACCCGCTCCAGCATTTATTGACTGTAAATTTTGTGATGATGGCCATTCTGAACAGAGTGAGGTGATGTGTCATTCATAGGACCATTGTAGTGCTTCTTACTTATCTTTCAAGGAATTTCAGCAAGTGGTCACAGCCAATTTTAAGAGAGGCTGAAAAATGTAATGTAACTAGGTATCTTATATCCAGTTGCTATTAAAGAAGGGAAAGAGATTTTGGTGGATGGTCTTGGCAGCAATCACATAATTATTTTTGAACAATTGGGTTTACTGGTGATGGTCTTATCTCTCTTTTTTCTTTAATCTTACATTCCTATTGATATTTCTTTCACTCGGGTACTTTAATTCTGGCATCGTACAGGAGCATTGCATCATGGGAGCACAAGTAAGAGGGCAATTAAAGAAAGAGTAAGCAGTTAACAGTGCCAGATGCTGCCGAGAAATCGATGAAACGAGCACTAAAAATATCCCCTAGATTTGGCAAAATAGAAGTCCTTGGTGACATTAAGAAGGATTGTTCCATAAATAAATGGTACATAGCTATGTTGGCATAAACCATGCTAGTAGATGCATCAGTCAGTCAGTTCAGTCGCTCAGTTGTGTCTGACTCTTTGCGACCCCATGAATTGCAGCACGCCAGGCCTCCCTGTTCATCACCAGCTCCCGGAGTTCACTCAGACTCACGTCCATCGAATCCATGATGCCATCTCATCCTCTGTCGTCCCCTTCTCCTCCTACCCCCAATCCCTCCCAGCATCAGAGTCTTTTCCAATGAGTCAGCTCTTTGCATGAGGTGGCCAAAGTACTGGAGTTTCAGCTTTAGCATCATTCCTTCCAAAGAACACCCAGGACTGATCCCCTTTAGAATGGACTGGTTGGATCTCCTTGCAGTCCATGGGACTCTCAAGAGTCTTCTCCAGCACCACAGTTCAGAAGCATCAATTCTTCAGTGCTCAGCCTTCTTCACAGTCCAACTCTCACATCCATACATGACCACAGGAAAAACCATAGCCTTGACTAGACAGACCTTTGTTGGCAAAGTAATGTCTTTGCTTTTGAATATACCATCTAGGTTGGTCATAACTTTTCTTCCAAGGAGTAAGTGTCTTCTAATTTCATGGCTGCAATCACCATCTGCAGTGATTTTAGAGTCCCCCAAAATAAAGTCTGACACTGTTTCCCCATCTATTTCCCATAAAGTGATGGGACCAGATGCCATGATCTTCGTTTTCTGAATGTTGAGCTTTAAGCCAACTTTTTCACTCTCCTCTTTCACTTCCATCAAGAGGCTCTTTAGTTCCTCTTCACTTTCTGCCATAAGGGTGGTGTCATCTGCATATCTGAGGTGATTAATATTTCTTCCGGCAATCTTGATTCCAGCTTGTGTTCTTCCAGTCCAGCGTTACTCATGATGTACTCTGCATAGAAGTTAAATAAGCAGGGTGACAATATACAGCCTTGATGTATTCTTTTTCCTATTTGGAACCAGTCTGTTGTTCCATGTCCAATTCTAACTGTTGCTTCTTGACCTGCATACAGATTTCTCAAGAGGCAAGTCAGGTGGTCTGGTATTCCCATCCTTGAAGAATTTTCCACAGTTTACTGTGACCCACACAGTCAAAGGCTTTGGCATAGTCCATAAAGCAGAAATAGATGTTTTTCTGGACCTCTCTTGTTTTTTTTTCATGATCCAGCAGATGTTGGCAATTTGATCTCTGGTTCCTCTGCCTTTTCTAAAACTAGCTTGAACATCAGGAAGTTCACAGTTCATGTATTGCTGAAGCCTGGCTTGGAGAATTTTGAGCATTACTTTACTAGCATGTGAGATGAGTGAAATTGTTCAGTAGATGCATAGGAGATGAGAAAATGACGACAGCAAAACAAGTAATTTCATTTTAAAGACCAACTCAACGGCACCCCACTCCAGTACTCTTGCCTGGGAAATCTCATGGACAGAGGAGCCTCGTAGGCTGCAGTCCATGGGGTCGCTAAGAGTTGCACACGACTGAGTGACTTCACTTTTACTTTTCACTTTCATGCATTGGAGAAGGAAATGGCAACCCACGCCAGTGTTCTTGCCTGGAGAATCCCAGGGACGGGGGAGCCTGGTGGACTTCTGTCTATGGGGTCGCACAGAGTCGGACACGACTGACGCGACTTAGCAGCAGCAGCAGCAGCAGCAGTGAAGTGGCAGAGAGATAGGAACGTAAGTAAGGATGATACATGACAGAAGCCTAGGGTGACTCCACGTTGATGGCAAAGTTCTAGTTGAGAAGGTATCGTTAAATACTAAGGAAAGGGAACTTAGATAATACTCCTGAGAAATTATAATGGAGTCTAAACACACAGATGGGAGGAGTTGCCTTAGATAGGAAAAGAAAAACTCCCTCTAATGTAATAGGAAAGATGGAGACATACCAGGAAAGAGAGAAAATTTGAATCAGTCATTGGGGAAACTGAGAGAGGAAGTTTCTAGAGTAATGCAGATGGACTGCTGAGCCTCATGCGAGCTCATCCTGATTGAAGCTACTTTGCACAAATCTACAAATCATCATAATAGCCTGTTAATGTTATATTGCATTGCCATATTAATTTGGATGCTATAAACCCTAAAACTTACATTTATTGAAGTGTCTGTTAATTTTTAAAAAGCAATAAAAAACTGACCAAGATTAGGAAAATCTTTTTTTTTTTCTTTTTTGCCTAACTTTGCTTAATTAATCTGTGGTAAGAATTCCTTAGTCAGCAGTCTTCTTACAAATATAACACTGTGAAATTCAGTAACTCTCTCAAGACTTCAAAATGAACACTCAGATGGAAGGTTTTTAAGAGTTACCATCATATATCCGTATTTTATTGGAATTTTAGAAAATTCTGAAAAGAATCTCATCAAATGAACCAATATTTCATGTTTATTAAAAAATAACTAAGAAAATTGAGGGCCTCATTTAAACATCCTATTTATATGCCAAGATTGGGGGGGTAGGGGAGGGAAGGCCTTTGTCAGTCATTAGACTTTTTTAAAAATGGAATCTGCCTATGAACTGTGAAGGGACTTGGATAAAGGGACTTGGATATTTATCCAAGGTCAGGTTGTTTCAGCCTTGTATCCTGGCTGCTGTCAGCTTCTTGGGGTAGGATTCATTTTGCTGGAGCCTACCATGTTGCCCTAGAAACTTCCCTTTCCAGGCTCTTACAGTCTGGGTCACATCACATCACCCTAATAATGGCAAGTACCAAATTGCTCCATGAGAGAAAAGCTATGACAAACCCAAACAGCATATTAAAAGACAGAGGCATTACTTTTCCAACAAAGGTCCATATAGTCAAAGCTATGGTTTTTCCATTAGTCATGTGTGGATGTGAGATTTGGACCATAAAGAAAGCTGAGTGCCAAAGAATTGATGCTTTCGAACTGTGGTGTTGGTGAAGACTCTTGAGTCCCTTGGACTGCAAGGAGATCCAACCAGTCCATCCTAAAGAAAGTCAACCCTGTATATTCACTAGAAGAACTGATGTTAAAGCTGACTCTCCAATGCTTTGGCCACCTGATGCAAAGAGCCAACTTTTTTGAAAAGACCCCGATGCTGGGAAAGATTGAAGACAGGAGGAGAGGGTGATGATGGAGGATGAGATGGTTGGATGGCCTTACCGACTCAATGGACATGAGTTTGAGCAAGCTCTGGGAGATGGTGAAGGACAGGTAAGCCTGGTGTGCTGTAGTCCATAGGGTCGCAAAGAGCTGGACATGACTGACTGAACAGCAACAATGACCAGACATCTGGGCTTCCCTCATGGCTCAGGTGATAAAAACATCTGCCTGCCAATGCAGGAGAGGTAAGTTCTATTCCTGGGTCAGGAAGATCCCCTGGAGAAGGAAATGGTAACCCACTCCAGTATTCTTGCCTGGGAAATCCCATAGAAAGAGAAGCCTGGTTGGCTACAGTATATGGGGTTGCAAAAGAGTCAGGCACAACTTAGCAACTAAACAACAACAACCAGACAACAAAGGATAACCCTTCTGCTCATGATTCAAATCAGCCCATCCTCACGAGCCTTATAAACCCGACTCTACCTGGCCTGCTAAAGCTACCTGTATGGCTCTTATCCCCTCCCTGGTTGCCGCTCCCTGAGTGAGCCTGCGCAGCGGCCAGCTCTCCTCAGTTGCATTAAGTAACAAAGTGTTCAGCCTTTCATCTCTATGAATCAGTGTGTTGTATGCCACCATCAAAAGAATTCTCCAAGTCTTATAAAACAATTGGCTCTGTGGTCAAAACCACTGACTTTTGGATAACTTCTTGGGAGACCACTCCTGGCCCACTAATTGGCTCCAGACCAAGGAGAGAGCAGTTTGGGAATGGAATTCGAGCTTGAGCTTTAGTCCTAAAGCCCGAGGCCCCTTGAGCTATGCTTTCCAGGCCAGAAGATTCTGCAGGTCTGCTTGTAGTCACAGTCTGTGTTTGCCAGAGACCTGTTCCAGGAGATTCTTCTTGTCGATGTTGGTAGTTTCTTTGTTGTTGTTTGGGGCAGAATTCTGGTTGGTCTGTGTGTTTCATGGGGCCCCTGTGCAGGGAGATGTTGATTGGGCTCCCCTATAGGAGAGACCACCCTATAAAAGAGAAGTGGCAACTGGGTCTCATTTTGGTGTTGCTTGAATAGGGAGTGGAAACTACTTGTCTTTGCTGCTGTGTATCTCATTGAAACTTTATGCTCTGTAGATTCTCAGGAATATCATAGGCTGCACCTTCAGGGACCTGCTGTATGTGTGTTAGTTGCTCAGTTGTGTCCAACTCTTTGGGACCTCATGGGCGGTAGCCTGCCAAGTTTCTCTGTTCATGGGATTCTCCAGGCAAGAATACTGGAGTGGTTTACCATTTCCATTCTTCCTAGGAGATCTTCCCGACCCAGGAATTGAATCAGTGTCTCTTATGTCTCCTGCATTCTTGGGTGGCTTATTTACCACTGATGCCACCTTGGAAGCCCGTATATATATATATGATATATATAATATATATTAATAGAGAGGTGATATTAATATATATTAATTAGGTGATTATGTCCACCACCTCTCTATTAAAGTCAAATTTTACCTATACTTAAACCTCTTATAATTGAAGGAAAAAAAGAACAATGACTCGCAGTGGATCACTACATTAAGGTTACTTACGTCAGAAGGGATGGCCACTGTGGCAAAACAATGGGAGAGAAGCCACAAAAAATGAAACAACACAATGAAGTATGCCAGGAAACATTCAAGCACAGAGGTGACAGAAAGCAGCATATGAAAACTCACATCCCAGTGTGCGTCAGTGTCTGAGACAAAACTGTGGTAGGAGCCACACAACAGAGCTTGGTCTCAAGAGTCATATTTTCTCCCTGCTTGAGGAAAATCTCGCATTTATGTGCAAACATGCTTGTGCTAAAGGTTTGCAGTAAAACATAGTCTCACAGGGAACACCATTGTGTATGATACTGACGGGCAGAAAATGAAACCTGAAGTAATAGCATCTCATGAAAAATTGAGCTGGGCCTTTCATCTCAGTGGATATATCCCTTCTCAAAGGAAGCACCAGTGAGGCTTATCTCTGCCTTAATACAGAGTCACTAACTAGTATTGATCTCAACAGTTGTAGTAATTGTTCTCAGCTAAATATCAGATGGTATTGTTGAAAGGACTGCAAACCAACATACTTAGTTATTTTCTCTCAGAAACATATTACTCTTTACTAAAAACACTGATTTAGAAAAAAAAATTGACAGGCAGTCCTGTTAGTGTCTCCTTCACTACAAAGGTTGATCAACCTCTTCTCACATCTGCAGGAATTTCAGGATGCTTATGGGACCCATAGGTTGCCCTTAGGTTTTTGATGTTAGTAACTGAACTTGGTTCAGTGCTATACACCACGGGACCAAAAATCACTTGCCACATACTGGCCTTTCCTAGAAATGGTGGCTCTCACAGATCCCTAAGCGTGTGACCTTCTATACCCAGTTGGCAATTATGCCCTGGTTTATAAATGCAGCACCCCTCAAACTTAGCACCTCTACTTAGTCCTTCTTCTTAAGGGATGAAACCAAACCTGAGCCTTCTGGGATATTCCACCTGAGGAGCACTTGGTCTTTCCTATCCTAAGTCTCTTGCCAGATGACAGGCTGCTTGATAAGGCTGTCTTTCCCCCAGTTACCCTAGCTACCAACGGAGGCCCTTGGGATCAACTGATGGAAGAGAAGTGCAGTTTTGTAGACTATTAGGCAGCATTGCCACCATCATAAATGATGAGGCTCAGTGGTATAGCTGTCACGGAAGGTGCTCAGATGGTAAAGAATCTGCCTGCAATGCAGGAGACCTGAGTTCAGTCCTTAGGTCAGGAAGATCCCCTGGAGAAGGGAATGACTATCCACTGCAGTATTCCTGCTTGGAGAATTCCATGGACAGGCCTGCACCCCACAGAGTCACAAAGAGTCCGACACAACTGAGCAACTAACATTTTGGTCTTCCCTTATGGCTCAGCTGGTAAAGACTCTGCCTGCAGTGCAGGAGACCTGGGTTCAATCCCTGGGTTGGGAAGATCCCTTGGAGAAGGGAAAGGCTACCCACTCCAGTATTCTGGCCTGGAGAACTCCATGGTCTATACAGTCCATGGAGTCATAGAGTCGGACACGACAGAGACTTTCACTTCGCTTCGCTTCACTTCGGTGGTATAGCACTGCTTCTCATCTCCCAAGTGGTGAGTCTGCTATAAAGGACAGGGCCCAAGAGTCAGAAAATTTGCCATACTTCAGACAAGCATTTTAGTACTGGACGCCCTCATCAGTGAATTACTCTGTGTACATTTTTCGTTTCTTTTCACGTATACATATTCTTGAGTCATTGCCTAAAAGTTGTTCCCTCTGTTCAGGATAAAGAACTCTGTGAACCTCTTTGCTCACAGCCCAGAATAGAAATCAAGGTCACACATATCTCTGCATGTATTAAGGTCACAATATAAGGCTCCAGCAGGTCACTCCTTATCCCTTTGGGCATTCCAGACACTGCTGATAGTGATCAAGGCACGTATTTCACTTCTCAGAATACACAGTGCTGTGCTGCTGGACTGGCAGCCAATAAAACTCAATTCTCCAGTAGGTCCCAGACAGCTGGTCTAACTGAGAGGCCTAATGGGCCCCTCAAAGAACTCTCTGCAGTCAAAAGATGACAAGCCACTGGACAGTGTCTGTCTTGCCCCCAGGCATTAATCCCTCTCAAGTCAAGGCTTCTTAGCCAACTCATACCACACCAGCCTTCAGAAAATCCTTCCTTTAGAAGTTTGCTTTATTTAAAGGGAAAGATGTCTGGCTACTTGTGTATAAAGATCCATTATATATGAGGTCTTTTCCTGCTATTATAGATTTCAATTCTGTTCCTTTCCCATAGACCCATTCACTATAGACTGTCTCATGGGCCAGGTTCCTGCCCATCTGACATGGGACTCATTTAAGCCCAAACTGTCTCCACTCCAAGAGTCTTCATCAATATTCAGGATAATTAATCTTGGCTCTCCAGCTGATTTCTTCCAGAAAATTAAAATTGTTTCCCTGGGAACATTCTCTTAGACAGTGTGGGC
>SJYC01023402.1:0-12217 GCA_006408675.1 Madoqua kirkii
CTCAAAGAATTGATAATTTTCAGATTATCAGATAACTACATTTATAAATAGCATACTTTTTATTCTTATTACAAATGTTTATTTATCATATTAAAATATGCTTGTAGCATATTTTCATAATGATAAATAAGATTTGCCATTAAAACTTTTTTAAGTACTATCCCTCTCCTGTGAGTGATTTATTAAATTAGTAATTTTGAATGTTAGAAATGTCAGGAGGGAAAAATAATTGAAATTATTTTTCTGCTGATCAAACAGAAGTTGAAATTATTCATGAGGCTGAAACACTGAAAGCATACTTATTGAATCTAGAGCTGACAGGTACTTTAAATGTTCGCTTTTTCCTGAGGACATGGATCATCTGCAGATACAAAACAATGAAAGGGTAATCAGAAAGGGTGTCGTTTTTTGTGATGCCACAAAGAAAAATTACTACTGACAGGGCATCCTTTTTCTACAGAGTTAGGGGGTAGATTCTGGAGAGGATATATTGAGATGTAATATTGTTAAGGAGACAGCCTTTCCCAGTTCTTTACTTCTGTGCCATAATTGATAACAGAGAAAATAACAAAACACTGCCTTGTAATTTTCAAGCATCAATTGAATAGAGAAGCTTTTGGAATCATTGAAAGTGAGGTATGTTTGTTGTTTTAAATATTAACTATAATTAATGAGCAGAAAAGCAGAAAGTAGAAAAGCTGAAAAAAATTGAGTTCTGAAGCTAGTTGAAATTTTACTTTCCTAAAATTAATGTTTGTGTGTATGTGAACATTTTTCTTCTCTTTTTATACATCACTTTTGGAAATTCCATCAATTGATGGGCACTTAACA
Source organism: Madoqua kirkii (assembly GCA_006408675.1). NCBI lineage: Eukaryota > Metazoa > Chordata > Mammalia > Artiodactyla > Bovidae > Madoqua > Madoqua kirkii. Next base: position 832 of record SJYC01023402.1, read on the forward strand.
TATGGGGACTGCAGTTATGAGTAAGACACCATTTCTACCCTGAAGGAACTTGTGAAGTGATAAAATTAGCACAATGATTACTTAAATAAAAAGGCAGAATGTAGTAACCTTGAGAGAGGTACAAATATAGCTGCAGCACACGGTTCCCATAGATTATATGCCAACACTGTGCGAAGAATAAAAATTTAACTTGGGGATAAGGAACATCTTTATAAACAAATCAATTTAAGATAGGAACTAAGGGATTAATAGATACAATTTCCAGTAATAAAGAGAGAACAGGAAGACAACTCCAGGGATACAAACTTGTCATGATGTAATGTGAATAATGGCAAATTTAAGTGTATTCAGGTGGCAGAGAATAATCTACTAGAGAGTAAGTGGTGACGCTTTGTTGTTGTTTAGTTGCTAAGTCAGGTCCTTCTCCAGGGTATCTTCCCAACCCAGGGATTGAACCCGCGTCTCCTGCATTGGCAGGCAGATTCTTTACCACTGAGCCACCAGCGAAGTCTGGAGATGCATAAGTAGATAATTAATCTGGGAGTAAAAGTATATCCTAAGTGAAATATCCTGAGATTATTGTTTCTCAGTGCCAGCTTCACCCATTTTGTTGTATTCTCTGTGATATTGGGAATGGGAGTCAACAAACTCCATTTCTGCCATTTCTTGACTATCTGGGAAGCGATGGTGTGTTATTGGAAGGTTAGAGCAGAGATTGTCTTTCTCCCCACAACTTCTATCTGCATCTTTTTAGCATCAGCAAACTGTAGCAGCTCTAGTGCTATTTGGTCCTTCTAGAGTCAACCACTTAGCATTTCCAAGGGGGCCCAAGAATTACCCATAAAGTTCCCACCATATTCCCACTGTAATCCCCAGCCAGGTTCCTACCTGCCCCCTGGAAGCCCTGCAGTCATCGTTACAGTTGCTCGGTCATTCACCCCTGTATGACTCTTTGCAACCCCATGAACTGCAGCACGCAAGGCTTCCCTGTGCTTCATCATCTCCTGGAGTTTGCTCAAACTCATGTCCATTGGGTCAGTGATGCCATCTAGCCATCTCTTCTTCTGTCATGCCCTTCTCCTCCTGCCTTCAATATTTCCCTGCATCAGGGTCTTTTTTTAATGAATCAGCTCTTCACATTAGGTGGCCAAAGTATTGGAGTTTCAGCTTCAGCATCAGTCCTTCCAATGAATATTCAGAGTTTATTTCCTTTAGCATTGGCTAATTCGATGTCCTTACAGTCCAAGGGGCTCTCAAGAATCTTCTCCAACACCACAGTTGAAAGACATCAGTTCTTAGATACTCAGCCTTCTTTATGGCCCAACTTTCATATCTGTACATGACTACTGGAAAAACCATAGATTTGACTATACTGACTTTTCTTGGCACAGTAATGTCTCTGCTTTTTAGTATGCTGTTTATGTTTCTCATAGCTTTTCTTCCAAAGAGCAAGCACCTTTTAATTTCATGGCAGCAGTCACCATCTTCAGTGATTTTGGAGCCCAAGAAAATAAAGTCTATCACTGTTTCCATTATTTCCCCATCTATTTGCCATGAAGTGATGGGACTGGATGCCATGATCTTAGTTTTTTCAATGTTGAGTTTTAAGCCAGCTTTTTTCACTCTCCTCTTTCTCCTTCATTAAGAGGCTCTTTAGTTCCTCTTTACCTTCTGCCATAAGGGTGGTGTCATCTGCATATGTAAGGTTATTGATACTTCTCCCGAGAATCTTGATTCCAGCTTGTGCTTCACACAGCCTGGCATTTCATATGATGTACTCTGCATGTAAATTAAATAAGTAGGGTGACAATATACAGCCTTGAAGTACTCCTTTCCCAATTTGGAACCAGTCCATTGTTCTATGCCCTGTTCTGACCATTGATTTTTGACCTGCATACAGGCTTCCAGGATGCAGGTAAGGTGGTCTGGTATTCCCATCTCTTGAAAAAATTTCTACAGTTTGTAGTGATCCACACAGTCAAAGCCTTTAGCATAGTCAATGAAGCATAAATGGATCTTTTTTTCTGGAATCCTCTTGCTTGATCTCTGGTTCCTCTGCCTTTCCTAAATTTAGCTTGAACATCTGGAAGTTCTGGATTCACATACTGTTGAAGCCTAGCTTGGAGAATTTTGAGCATTACTTTACTAGCTTGTGAAATGAGTCCAATTTTGTGATTGTTTGAACATTCTTTGGCATTGCCTTTCTTTGAGATGGGAATGAAAAGTGACCTTTTCCAGTCCTGTGGCCACTGCTGAGTTTTCCAAATTTGCTGACATATTGAATACAGCACTATAAGGGCATATATCTTTTAGGATTTGAAATAGTTCAACTGGAATTCCATTACCTCCCCTAGCTTTGTTTGTAATGATGCTTCCTAAGGCCCAATTGACTTCACATTTCAGGATCTGACTCTAGGTGAATGATCACACCATCACGGTTATCTGGGTCATTAAGACCTTTTTTTGTATAGTTCATCCATGAATTATTGCCATCACATCTTAATATTTTCTGCTCCTGTTAGGTCCATACCTTTTCTTCCCTTTATTGTGCCCATCTTTGGATGAAATGTTCCCTCAGTATCTCTAATTTTTGTGAACATATCTCTAGCCTTTACCATTATATTATTTTCCTCTATTTCTTTGTATTGATCACTTAGGAAGATTATCTTATCTCTCTTTGCTTTTCATTGGAACTCTGCATGCAGATGGGTATATCTTTTCTCCTTGCCTTTGCTTCTCTTCTTTTCTCAGCTACTTGTAAGCCTCTTCAGACAACCATTTTGCCTTTTTGCATTTCTTTTTCTTGGGGATGGTTTTGATCACCACCTCCTGTATAATATTATGAAACTCTGTCCATAGTTCTTTAAGCATTCTGTCTATCAGAGCTAATCCCTTGACTCTATTTCTCATTTTTACTGTATAATAGTAAGGGATTTGATTTAGGGCATACCTGAATGGCCTATTGGTTTTCCCTACTTTTGTCAATTTAGGTTTGAATTTAGCAGTAAGTAGTCTATGATCTGAGCCACAGTCAGCTCCTGGTCTTGTTTTTGCTGACTGTACAGAGCTTCTCCCTCTTTGGTTGCAAAGAATATAATCAATCTGATTTTGGTATTGCCCATCTGGTGATGTCCATGTGTAGAGTTATCTCTTGTGTTGTTGGTAGAAGGTGTTTACTCTGAGCAGTGTGTTCTCTTGGCAAAACTCTGTTAGCTTTTGCCGTATTTCATTTTGTATTCCAAGACCAAACTTGCCTGTTAGTCCAGGTGTTTCTTGACTTCCTTCTTTTGCATTCCAATCCCCTTTGATGAAAAGGATATCATTTTTGGGGGGTGTTAGTTCCAGAAGGTCTTGTAGGTTGTCATAGAACTTCAACTTCAGCTCTTTCAGCATTAGTGGTAGGGGCATAGACTTGGATTATTGTGATATTGAATGATTTGTCTTGGAAACAAACAGAGATCATTCTGTTTTTTTAAGATTGTGCCCAAGTACTGCATTTCAGACTATGTCATTGGCTATGAGGGCTATTCCATTTCTTTTAAGGAACTCTTGTCCACAGTATAATGGTTATCTGAATTAAATTTGCCCATCGTTAAGTAGTTTTGTTCAACTCCCAGTTCTGATGATACTTTTAAATCTTTTTATTTTTTTCTTGCCTTGGGGACTACTTCTTTTATAACCCATTTTTCCTTTAGCCTTTTGATATCTGAGTTAACCAATTATTTACAGTAAGCAATCATGTTTGAAAAACTTAGCTTATTTCCTAGTTCTAGAATGTACCTTAATGTACATGAAGAGCATCTGCAAATTTGACAAATTAGTGAATGTAACAAAGAGAAACTGATTCAGAAATACAGAGAACAATCAGTTGTTGCCAGTGGAGAGAGGAAAGGTTATGGGAAATATAGGGGTATGGGATTAAGAGGTACAATAAGCTGTAAGGGTATGTTGTATAACACAGGGAAGATAGCCAATATTTTATAATAACTATTAATTGAGTAAAAGTGAAGTCCCTCAGTCATGTCCAACTCTTTGTGACCCCATGGACTGTAGCCTACCAGGCTCCTCCATCCATGGGATTTTCCAGGCAAGAATACTGGAGTGGGTTGCCATTTCCTTCTCCAGGAGATTTTCCTGACCCAGGGATTGTACACAGGTCTCCCGCATTGTAGGTAGATGCTTTACCTAAAACCTTTAAAAACTGTTAATCACAATATTGTACAGCTATAATTTCCATCAGTATTGTATAGCAACTATCAGTTCAGTTCAGTCGCTCAGTCATGTCCAACTCTTTGTGACAGGCTCCTCCATCCATGGGATTTTCCAGGCAAGAATACTGGAGTGGGTTGCCATTTCCTTCTCCAGGAGATTTTCCTGACCCAGGGATTGTACACAGGTCTCCCGCATTGTAGGCAGATGCTTTACCTAAAACCTTTAAAAACTGTTAATCTCAATATTGTACAGCTATAATTTCCATCAGTATTGTATAGCAACTATCAGTTCAGTTCAGTCGCTCAGTCATGTCCAACTCTTTGTGACCCCCATGGACTGCAGCATGCCAGGCTTCCCTGTCCATCACCAGCTCTCAGAACTTACTCAAACTCATGTCCATCACGTCGGTGATGCCAAGGATTAAAAAAGCATTGGGAGATTTTGTCGTGGATGTGGTATAACAAGTCATGTGCGTTACAAAGTTTGTTTGTATGATTAGTAAAATGCATGATAATCTGGAAGTATGGTATGCATCTGGGAAACTGCTAGTATTTCAGTTAAAGCCAAACATGTAAGCTGGTTTTGATAGAAAGGAAGTCCTTGCTGACATCATTGTTGTTGAGTCACTAAGTTGTGTCCTACTCTTTTTCAACCCCATGGACTATAGCCTACCAGACTGCCCATGGGGCTTCCCAGGCAAGCATTCTGGAGTGAGTTGTTATTTCCTTCTCCAGGGGATCGTCCCCACCCAGGGATCAAACCCACCTCTCCTACAGGCAGGAGGATTCTTTACCAGTGAGCCACACTCAGTGGAGCAGGGAGGCCCTGCTGGCAGTGTTAAGAGTAGTTTAAATGACATATAGAACACAGAATACAGAGAAGAGTGTGCTGAAACAGTGAAGATATTAATCCAGGCTGTGTATATTTCTACTGAAAAAACGGTTTGCTTTGAAAGAACAGAGAAATTCAGTAACAGACAAAGAAATATGTGTGATCAAAGGGATTTTTATAATCTGGCAGAGAAAAGAACATAGTATTTTGAGACGCTAGTGGTTTCACTAAAATTCTAAGGAAAGATTGATTATAATTAGCATATTGCTGGGATAACTAGGTATTTGTATAGTTAGCATTTCTTATGTATATGATAAATCTTTATGTTGCCATAATTATGTTCATTTATGAATTCCTAGTGCTTGCAAATAATATTTGCTCAGTGAATATTTAAAAGACTTATTCTATATTTTAGCATATCTATTTTCATTAACTTTTATTTATAAATCTAATTTTAAATAGATTTTGTTGCCAAGCTGAAAGGACTTCTGCAATAAAATTTTATTTAATTAGGTATCACAAAATTCCAAGCAGCTCCATTACTTGCTCTTGTCATCTCATCTAGATATAGTACTATGCGTGATGTGTTTGTAATGGCAATACAGGAGCGAGAAGAAAAGAGCCTAGGTTCCACTCATTGTGAACGAGACCACCATCCTCCCCATCTGCACAAAATCAGGATGCACAAAATCGGAATCATTTTGAAACAGTTAAGTAGATATATCCATCTCCCAACAACTCCAACAACAGGAGGGAGTTGCCTGTATTGAAAACTTGATGCTTGATGAAGAGAAAAGAATCACACACACACACACACACATACACACACACACTCACAAAAGTTTAATGATATCATATTCACACATTCTAGAGAGACAGAGTCACCACATGCCACAGATGACCAGATGGGAAGAGTATTAAGAGAATGGGTTCAACCAAGCAGTAGCAAGCTGAGAAAGCAAGGACCTATGGACAAATGCCTCTTGTGGGGTCAGGTGGAACACACAAAGAGAGGATGCAAGGGGATTACAATGGTTCTTTGAACGTCACTAGGTCTCAGTCATAGGAAAGTAAATGGGGTGATTTGTAGCAATAGCAAGCCTTATCACACTGGTGCTTATCACAGCCTCTTTGTGGGGATATTGAAGCAGCCAGAAAGTAAAGCTTTAAAATTTGCAGTACAAGTTAGCATTCCTCTCATCTAGTCTCAGAAGCAGAGAAGACAAAAGTGGGACTAGAACAGTGTGCAAAGAAATGATGGCAGAAAACTTCATAAATTTGGTTAAAGCTATTAACCTAAAAGCTAAAGCTGAATTAAATTTTTTAAAGGATAAACTCAAGGGATCCAAGACACATTATCACTACACTTAGGAAAACTAAAAACAAAGAAAAATTTGTCAAAAGTGACCACAGAGAAGCAATCCATTAATTGTAGAGAACCCACCAATTTGAATGATAGTAGACCTCTTATCTGAAATTTATGGAAGCCAGAAGGAAGGACATGACCTTTTTCAAGTTTTGAAAGAAAAATATCAACCGCAAATTCTTGATGAAAATAAACATCAAGAATGAGAAAAAATAAAGACATTCTGAGACAAAAGAAAACTAAAAAAGAATTGTTAGTGAACATTAACTTAAAATTTCACTTTTAAAAGAAAGGTAAATCATTCTAAAGGGAAGTAAGATTTAAAGTTGCCTTGAAGCACTATATTGTAATACCTAGAACACCCACTGAAAAACATACAGTGCAATGTATCAATATTCAAAAGCACTATGAATAAATCAAGATTAATTCTTTAAAAAACAAACTTTTAAAGTCACCTATAGGAATCTCAGATGGTAAAGTGTCTGCCTGCAATGCGGGAGACCTGGGTTCGATTCCTGGGTCAGGAAGATCCCCTGGAGAAGGAAATGGCAATCCACTCCAGCACTCTTGCCTGGAAGATCCCATGGAGGGAGGAGCCTGGCAATCTGCAGCCCATGGAGTTGCAAAGAGTCAGACACGAACTGAGCGACTTCACTTCACTATAGGAATGTAAGAAAAGCGAAAAAGAGTAAACCAGCAAAATGCAAAACATAAATTATCATCACATACTTAAGATCTAAGATATGAATAATGACTAAAATATAAGTAGTCAAAACACAACAGTTAAAAGACAGATTAAAATAAAACCCAATCCAACTATTGCAATTTTATTTTAAACATAACATACACAGGTTGAAAGTAAAAAAAAAAAAGTGAAATAATATACTTTGTAGATATTACTAGAAAATTACAGGAATACTTATATTAATACCAAATAAAGTAGACTTCAGAACTAGAGAATTGCTAGATACTAAGAGAGCCCTTACATAATGAAAAAAGGTTCCATACACAGTGGTCTTAACTATGCATGATTGTATACTTAACAAAGCCTCAAAATATATGGCTTCTGCCACTGCTAAGCTGGTTACCACTGTGATTCTCTATATTTGCTGGTCTCTAGTTTTGGATGATATTTTGCCTTGTGACCTCAGATCACTAATAGTTATAAGAAAAGTCATTGATTTTCATTTTTCAGGTATGTCTTGATGTGAGGATGGGAATGACAAGTCCTAAGCTCTTTATATATCAAGAGTAATATTTTGAGTCAAGAGACTCTCTTTTTTTCTTTCCATTTAGCATGTCATCCTTAAAAATTCTCCTCAAATTTCAAGCACCTAATGAAAAATTTCATGTCACTTTCTTCCCATTTCTATTTGATTTGATTTGATCCACTGCACACGCTTCTTTACTCTCCTTCTCCTACTTTACTAACGCTTTCACCTTCATCTGTGATTTCTGAATTGCTTGGTTGGGGTCTCTATGTTAGGAAAGTGTGTATCGTTCATCTCAGTGTTTATAATGCATAACACTATATCTAGAAGGTGGGGCTTAATTTTCATATGCAAAATAATGAATATTATGATCAATATGATGCCTAACTTTGAGTTACATATTTTAGTTGGAGTAACAGGGAAACTAACAGGTATTCTATATACAAGGTAAAAAGTACAAAAATTGCTGAGTGCACAGGTGCTATGTATGAGAGGGTAAGTTTCATGTATTTTAGAGAAGCAGAACCCTGAACTCGATATGAAAGAGTTACGTGAATCAAACAAAACAAAAAAGGGCCCCAGGGGGGCCAATCTTGAAAGAGCAGAGATGACTTCTTGAGTGAGAGTGCGAATGTGAGTGACCGCGTGGCGGGGTGAAGACTCACCGATCCCATGTTGGAACATTCTGTGTCAGACTGGCTGGAGCTGAGCAGAGTGCGTGGCAGCATCAACTTTCCGGGTAAAGTGGAAGACAAGGTCATTTGCTCTGAGTAAGAGGAGTGTGTCAAGTGGGAGTCTCAAGGAAAACCCTAACACCTGAAATAGTGTATTATTAAGGAGATGAGAGTAGTGACCATTGAAAGTGGTTCAAAGCAAGAAGGGGCAACTTAAAGGGAACAGAGAAGAGATTCTGGAACAAGGCAACATGAGAGAGGCTTTGAAGGCAGGGAAGACAGAGAGAAGTGTGGGGCCGTCATGTGTGCAGGACACAGCACTCTACGAAAGAAATAAGCTTGAAGCCACCATTGGAATCATGAGCGTGAAAATGGTGAGGAAGTGGACAAGGCAATGCTCAGTCATGGTCAACTCTGCACAACCCCATGAACTGTAACTCACCAGGCTTCTCTCTCCAGCGGCTTCTCCAGGCAAGAATACTGGAGTGGGTTGCCATTTCTTCTTCCAGAGGATCTTCTTGATCCAGGGATCAAACCCGTGTGTCCTACGGCTCCTTGCACTGTCAGGTAGATTCTTTACTGCTGAACCACTGAGGGAAGCCCCAGATAATAGGTTTCCACTAAAATACTTAGCTTTGACATTGGCATCTATTTATCTCTGCTTTTGTATCTATAGATAAGGCATCTGCCTACAATGTGGGAGACCCAGGTTTGATCTCCTGAATCGGAATGATCCTCTGGAGAAGGAAATGGCAACCCACTCCAGTACTCTTGCCTGGAAAATCACATGGACAGAGGAATGTGGTAGGCTACAGTCTACAGGGTCACAAAGAGTCAGACAGGACTGAGTGCCTTATCTAGGGGGGAAATGATGAATTTTGTGTCTGAAACTTGTTGTTCAGTAGCTCAGTCATGTCTGACTCTTTGCGACCCCATGGACTGCAGCATACCACACTTCCCTGAATCTATATAACACTAAATATTTTTCATTTTAGCTTCATTAAAACAGTTCTGGCTTCTCATGTGACGTTTTCAACAGTTTCCTGTATTATTCTCCTGGTGCTTGTCTCTTTTTATTCTAGTCCATTCTACTCATTATCACCAAGTGAATCATCCTAACTGTTCTCCCAATGAACTCATTCTTCGGAAGCACATTCTGAGTGTTTCAACATTGCTTGATCAACTGCTAATGGTCCTGTTGCAGACCAGTGAAACAGATTCTGGCTACTTGATGCAAGATAGTATCATTCCACTGATAGAAAATGGTTCATAAATTAAATAAACCACAATAAGACCAGGGTTAAGAAAGTTTAGAAAACAGGCTGACTTGATCTAGACAGAACATGTGAGGATGTTTCTATGAAAGTTTATCAGCTGCAATATCTTCATATAGTTTGGGAAACTTCAATTTCTAGTGAGAGAGTGCTACTGGCTTAAGTTAGTTCCCTTGACATTAGGAACAAGGTATCTTTATTTACCATCCAACAAAACTGTATCCAGAGGAAAATCAGAGTTTGTTACCAGAAGACAGGGAAGTAGAGCTAAGTAGGAATAAACAGAAACTAAAACAAGTCCAAAAATCAAAACTCAGATATGTTTTGAACATAGTCCAAAGATCTTAGCCTGGTAGCCAACCTCTTCTTTTTTTATGGTTTCCATATACTATTTTAGTGTCATACAACATCCCAACATATTGTTATGTAAATAACATCACTGACTCAATGGACATGAGTCTGAGCAAGCTCTGGGAGGTGGTGATGGACAGGGAAGCCTGGCATGCTACAGTCCATGGGGTCACAAAGAGTGGGACATGACTGAGCAACTGAGCAACAATATTCCAACATATTGTTGTATAAATAAAGTCAGAAAATAAATAACAGAAAAATGGTCCACCAGTTGAATCAGGGAGGTGGTGATGGACAGGGAAGCCTGGCATGCTACAGTCCATGGGGTCACAAAGAGTGGGACATGACTGAGCAACTGAGCAACAATATTCCAACATATTGTTATATAAATAAAGTCAGAAAATAAATAACAGAAAAATGGTCCACCAGTTGAATCCCTTACTGAGCTGGACACGACTTAGCAACTAAACAAAACCACACCCAGTGCTCTCACTTTTGCTTTGACACCCTTGGTCTCTCATCTTAGGTTAAATGAAATACGATATTGCTGCAGCTTAGCTTCTCTGGCTTTTGGTACTCAGGTGCTTACAATGTTAAAGCACTCATGAACGTCTCAGATAAGCATACACATCTTTATCAGATGACTGAGGTTTGGAAAAGTCAGGGTGGTTTTTGAAGGAAAACAAACAAACCAAAAGACTTACCCCCTCTTCTTGAATGTATTAATTTTATTTAGATGTGAGTAATTAATAATCATTCAACTTTAGTGACTATCTGACATTGAGCTACATGTTGAAGCTATAATAGTAAAAAAAGAAAAGAAAAATTAGAATCCTCCCTCTCATAGAGCTTACAAGTGACATTGGCAAATATTAAGCCAATAAACAGCAAATGCACTATTTAATTAATAATTATCCTAAGCCCTCAAAAGGAACACATACTTCTTTTTCAACACCTGGCTATAACATTTACATAATGTAAAATCAACTGCTTAAAGTGTTTTCAGCACTTGGACAGATCCTCACACAGACACATTTATTGATACTGTGATAATTATGACATGTTTCTAGTTTCAGTTTTTTTTCAAAGAACTAAAACCACAAAGGCAAATGAGTGTCTTTTCCTCACTGAATGTATTGTGCAATGAGGGTGAGCCCACAGAGTAACTGTACTATTGTATCCTGTCCCCCTGCATGCATGCATTTAAAGTTAATAAGATTATTAAAACACATAAATTAATGGTTCTGTTAATCTTTAATTTGGTATGATGTAGATCAAATACAAATTATCAGTTACAATAATATGCATGTGTTTAAAATAAATTATAAGATGAGAAACATAGCTTAATTAAGATTTAAAATTGTCAAGAAATCTGCTTCCAAGTAATTTAATATTAATATAAATTATTGACGTTTCAAATATTAGTTACATCCTGTACTGATTCAGGTCAGTTCAGTTGCTCAGTTG
>SJYC01023410.1:0-17646 GCA_006408675.1 Madoqua kirkii
ATACATCTTTAGAAAAAGATGATGAAAGATCAGAATAAATTCACTAAGAAAAGAATGTAAGTTATAATATATATTTAAAATATGTGTCTGGTCAGCTGACAAATTATACATAATAATTTATGTATTATTTAAATAATATATATTTAAAATATGTGTCACTAATATGGATGTGACAGAAAGTCACATCCATAGATTTTCAAAACTATTTTTGATAGTTTCTTTTCCAATATATTCATGGAAAAATTATTCAGAGAATAGTACAGTCCAAATTGGTGATTACTGTTGCATAAGAACCACACAAGGTGTGATAACTTAGGATAAGTACTTTCTACTACTTTCTAAAATATAAATACTGAAATATTTTAAAATGAATAACAAAATGCCAGTGAATTTAAGAGACAAATGGAAATGCTCATGCTTAAATGTAAATACATATACACATGAAACAATACATGCATAGTTTACTAAATATGCCTTTGAATTTAACATACAAAGAGATTATTTGGTTTCAGTGATGAGAAACTTAAGAAAAAAAAATTATCATTATGACAGTACAATCATTCACAAATGTGGTTTCTAACCCTCTGTAATGTTCCGTCACATCTTATCCAGAGGCTTATGCTCAGGGTTGAGGCCTCATTTCAAATTGAATATTGACTCATGGGGGCACCCCAGGTGGCTCAGTGGTAAAGAATTTGCCTTCCAATGGAAGAGACATAGGTTCAGTCTCTGGATTGGAAAGATTCCCTGGAGGAGGAAATAGCAACTTACTCCAGAATTTTTGTGGGGAAAATCCCATGGACAGAGGATCCTGGTGGGCTACCATATATGGGGTCACAAAGAGTCGCATGTGACTGAGCATTGACTTATGGGAATGTATCAAAATATAAGTTAGGAAGTAGGAGAACATAGATTGTATACTAAAATAGCTAAGGTGGTAAAAAAAAAAAACACAACAACAACAACAACAAACAAAGACTGTGAAGTAGGTATGAGTAAAATACTCACATGTAGGGATGGACAGTATACAGTACCCAGATTGTTCATGTAGTTGACAATAAACTTAGGATGCTAATTTTTAGTTTTTATCTTTATTCCTCCATGACTTGTCTCTTAAATTTGTACAAATTCAATGCTTATTATTGCTTTAGAAAAAGTACATGGATGGGCAGGAAACACAAGTAGATTTCACTGGTTTATTTTGGCTTTTGTATTCCAAAATCCTAAATCCTTGGGTGATATTAAGGGGTTTGTGGGAGGAGAAAAAAGAGAGAGAGAGGGAGAAAGGTCTTATAAAATCACGGTACATAACAACATTTCCTCATTCAATAGTCTGGGGCAAAAATAGGTGTAAGAGAGAGAGACTTGTGAGTATTGGAGCAGTGAGGATCTGCACCCCACTGGTTGGCAACATTTCTGGGAAATGGAGGGATTCCAGAGAAGATCTTCGAATGTAAGAGACTTGGCATGGGCTGACTAATCTCAGCAGTTCAATGTTCCCAAGCGTGCTAGGGAAACAATTTCCAGTTAATTAATGACACTCATATTCTTCTAGCCTCTCTTTTTCAAATACAAAATGACTTAGCTCAGGATTAGATTCCAGAGTCTTGACATGACTGAGGAAATGGGTAAACTTAGGCATCATTTAGAGTAAGCATTTGATTAATTTGGCCAGATGATTCTCAATGGTAGATACTAAACTCTTCACACAAAATCATGGTTTACTTCTTGCATAACTAACTTCAAGGTTTAGTTAGATCAATAAATGGAAATTTAGAGAAGATAACTTTTGCTCACTGTAAGTGCTTTGTGACATATAGATACATTGGGTAAATACTCTGTTTCATAGGAATATTATGCTTTTTATTTTTATTTTTTTTTCTGGAAGGGCTGAAAAGGAATTATCACTTTGTTAAGAAAGCTGTGAAAAATATCCCACTGACTAAGAGAATGAAGTAGTGTATCTGGGTTCCCCTTCATTCCTAATTTCTATTATATTGATTTTACTTAAACAATTCTCATGGTATCACTGTCTTCCAAATGTCTCTGAAATTTGCAAAAGCAATCAGTCAAACCACCAACAACAAAAACTCCTGCTGCTGTTTTCTAATATATGTGAAACCAAGTAGAAAACCTGTGATTTTGCCAAAACATGACTGTTCTACGTAAATTTTATTGTGTTCTGTGAGAGAATGATGGGCTTCCCTGGTGGCTCAGATGGTGAAGAATTCACCTGCAATGCAGAATACCTGGTTTTAACCCTTGAGTTTGGAAGATCCCCTGGAGGAGGGCATGACAACCTACTCCAGCATCCTTCCCTGCAGAATCCTTATGGACAAACAGGCCTGGCAGATCTCAGGCCACATGGTCACAAATAGTCTGATAGACTGAATGTCTAAGCACAGACCATGAGAGAATGAGAAATTAACAACTGGAAGCATTGAGTTCTCAGGACAGTATGCCAAATTTTACTTAAAAGGACAGTAAATTGTCCCTCTCTCTTATCTACTTAGATAAATATTTTAAAGTGAAAAAATAAATGCTTACCAAATATTCTATATGATCTTTTAATCTTGGTTAAGTGGTGCTAGTGGTAAAGAATATACATGCCAATGAAGGAAATACAAGAGACATGGGTTAAATCCTTGGGTCAGGAATATATGCTGAAATAGGAAATGGCAACTAATTCAAGTATTCTTGCTTAAAAAATACCATGGACAAAGGAGTCTGGCAGGATACAGTCCATGGACCCACAAAAAGTCAGACACAACTGAGCATGCATGGCACACATAACACTTTAAAACATCTCAAATATGCAAATAAAGCATGAGAAATATTTTTAAAGTGGTTATATAAATACATTTTCTGGAGAATAAAGAAATCTGTTATTACATTATATATGTACATGCAATTGCCATAAATTTAATTACTTTGCATGAAAAAAGAGGGAAAGGTAATAGACTAAATGTGTATAATTTGTATTTCTCACTTCAAAATTAGCTTTTCCAGAATTCTTTGTCAACGATTCAGTTAAGACTCCTGCTTTTATTGCTTTAACAAATTACCTTAAATAGACTGTCATTTCAGAGTTGTAGAAAACATTACTAAGAAGAGTTAGTGATAGGGTAAAGTACTGAATAGTCTTTTAAGCATTATATTTGCAATTTTTTAACTATGCCATAAAAATACAAAGGAAAGCATAATGATAAAAATGTATGAATATACCAAGTTTGTGGTTAAGATAAATTATTGTATATAAAATAAACAGCAAATTATACTCAATATTTTTTAATAATCTATAATGGAAAAGAGTCTGTACACACACACACACACACACACACACATGCACACACATATATATATAACTGAATCACTTTGCTGTACTTCTGAAACTCTATAAATCAAATATACTTCCATTTTTTAAAGTGTGTACAATGTATACTACTTAGAAGTAGCAAAGATAATTTTGTCAAAATCGTATCCCATCTCCTTACTATAAAAAATTATAGAGTAAATCTTAATCTTCAGTCACATATTCCTTCTATCTTTCTTACACAGAGGCAACTGTTTTATGAGTGATTACATACTGTTTATTTTTTTAACTTATTTCTTTGAATTCCACTTCTATGTGTTATTTTAAAATATAAATAATCTTGTGAATATTTTGTTTATGTGTTTTTCCTGATTTGGGTTTGTATGAAAACAAAGCAAAATACCAACAACAACAAAAATAATGATTTTTAAAAATGTATATTAAGACTATTATCTTAGGAAACTAGAATAATATAAAAGCAACGTTACTACTTCATATTGATTTCTCTGAGTTTAACCAGAGTATATCGCGTAATAGGCATAACTGAACATAGACTAAGAACAAATTAAAACATCAGATTAAAATATCTAATGATGAGTGTTTCTGAGTGGTTTGATCCTGCTGTTTCCAGCAAATTACTAATTTTTTATTTTTTGCTTTTACTCACTTTTCACTTTCATGCATTGGAGAAGGAAATCACAACCCATTCCTGTGTTCTTGCCTGGAGAACCCCAGGGATAGGGGAGCCTGGTGGGCTGCCATTTATGGGGTCGCACAGAGTCGGACACAACTGAAGCGACTTAGCAGCAGCAGCATAGTATATTTCAAGCTGTTTACTGAAGTTGTTTTAAAGGAAAAAAATTAAGAAAATTTTAAGAATTTTTGTTTGCTTGTTTTGTTATTAAATCAGAAGAATAATTGAAAGCTAGACTGGACCCAGGAAGGAGGTGGTCCACTACTGAACAGCAGAAAAAGCATTTTAAACAAAGTAGAAAATTAGGACTGTCATGACAGTAACCTGGATGATTGGAGCAGGCAGAATATTAAGACTATTATCTTAGGAAACTAGAATAATATAAAAGCAACGTTACTACTTCATATTGATTTCTCTGAGTTTAACCAGAGTATATCGCGTAATAGGCATAACTGAACATAGACTAAGAACAAATTAAAACATCAGATTAAAATATCTAATGATGAGTGTTTCTGAGTGGTTTGATCCTGCTGTTTCCAGCAAATTACTAATTTTTTATTTTTTGCTTTTACTCACTTTTCACTTTCATGCATTGGAGAAGGAAATCACAACCCATTCCTGTGTTCTTGCCTGGAGAACCCCAGGGATAGGGGAGCCTGGTGGGCTGCCATTTATGGGGTCGCACAGAGTCGGACACAACTGAAGCGACTTAGCAGCAGCAGCATAGTATATTTCAAGCTGTTTACTGAAGTTGTTTTAAAGGAAAAAAATTAAGAAAATTTTAAGAATTTTTGTTTGCTTGTTTTGTTATTAAATCAGAAGAATAATTGAAAGCTAGACTGGACCCAGGAAGGAGGTGGTCCACTACTGAACAGCAGAAAAAGCATTTTAAACAAAGTAGAAAATTAGGACTGTCATGACAGTAACCTGGATGATTGGAGCAGGCAGAAATTGAATAGATGATTTAAAAATGAAAAAAATAAAAGAAGAGATGAAGAAAGGAAAAAGATTACAGAAGAAAGTAAATAGCAAGCAGTGGCTAGACCAAAAATTTAGTCAGATCTTGTATATCACATATAATCTCTCTCTCTCTCTCTTTAGCCATTGTAACATATTAGTAACTATTTTTAGTTTGGATGTGCCATACCTTGTGAGAGGGTAAAAGTCCTTGGAAGAAAAGTTGTGACCAACCTAGACAGAATATTAAAAAGCAGAGACATTGCTTTACTGATGAAGTTCCATCTAGTCAAAGCTATGGCTTTTCTAGTAGTGATGTATGGATGTGAAAGTTGGACCATAAAGAAAGCTGAACACCAAAGAATTGATGCTTTTGAATTGTGGTGCTGGAGAAGACTCTCGAGAGTCCCTTGGACAGCAAAGAGAGCAAACCAGTCATTCCTAAAGGAAATCAACCCTCAATATTCATTATAAGGACTGATGCTGAAGCTGAAGCTTCAAAACTTTGGCCACCTGATGCGAAGATTTCACTCATTGGAAAAGACCTCGATGCTGGGAAAGATCAAAGGCAGGAGGAGAAGGGAACAACAGACGAGGATATAGTTGTATGGCATCACCGAATCAGTGGACATGAATTTGTGCAAGGTACTGGAGTTGGTGATGGACAGGGAGGCCTGGCGTGCTGTGGTTCATGGGGTAGTAAAGAGTCAGACATGACTAAGCAACTGAACTGAACTGAACTGAACTGAAAATTGAATTTAATTATGTTAAGTTACTCTGCAACTTGGTACCATGGAAATCACAAGAGTTTTCACCAAATATTCTGGTGGTCAGGTCAGTTCAGTCACTCAGGTGTGTCTGACTCTTTGAGACCCCATGGACTGCAGCATGCCAGGCCTTCCTGTCTATCACCAATGCCCGGAGCTTACTCAAACTCATGCCCATTGAGGCAGTGATGCAATCAGTCATCTTATTATTGTCCCCTTCTCCTGCCTTCAATCTTTCCCAGCAGTAGGGTTTTTCCCTAGGAGTCAGTTCTTCACATAAAATGGCCAAAGTATTGGAACTTCAGTGCTGGGAGGAGAGATCTGATGGGCAAGGCGAGTCAGGTCTCAAGGGGTCCTCTGCCTGAGCATCTACCCCAAAACCAAAATCTGTCTGTTTACTGTCTGCTATACTATACTCTTCTGACATTACAGAGGGCTATCACCGACCACCTTTCTCTGGAAAAAGTTAACTTAGAGCTCCAATTAGTGTCCTGCATATGAAAAGAATGTTTCACCTCAAATCCCTCTGATGGCTTTCTAACTTGCCTGACACATTCCCCTGGACTTTTACAACTTGATTGTTTACAGCCCCCCAACCGTGAAAGGCACAAAGCTTAAAACATCTTAAAGTTATAGAGCCTTTTAGAGCTAAGAATTAGTTTGGTGAAAGATTTCATTGTTGAGTTAATGTTTGCTGCCAGGCCTCCATATCCTTTATCTTTTAGGCACCTGGGAGGATATTAATCAATGTAAATGGGATGTAGAAAAAGGAATATAGTAGTTTTGATGTTAGCAACACTAGACTTTTGAGTTAATTTACTCTTTGTTATAAATCACTGTATTCCTCTTTCTTTGTTATAAATTGTTGTGTCCTTGCTATGTAAGAATGTAACTTTATTTAGTGCTTTCTGAGAGTGACACCAGACTTTGGGAAGAACAACACTATTACCCTTATCGGTAAAGGCCTATAAAATGTTAATTGGCCTTTTGGCCAGAAGATTATGTAGATCACCTAAGACTTCTGTATACAGCTAGGTATGCAGAGAGAAAGCCTGGTCTCGATAAGTCAGGGCTGCTGACGCTGCATAATTTTGTATTATCCATTGATCTCTATGTACAACCAAAAGTATAAAAAGCTTTCCTGAAAAATAAAGGATGGGCCAGTCACTGGAAAGACTGGTTTCCCCGTGTGGTCTTTTCTCCGTCTCCTTTTTAGGCTGAATTCTCATCTGGGACATGGAGGCTCTCCGAGTCTACTTACTTGCCTTGGCTTCTAAGATCCACACGAGAGGAAGCTCAAGGTGGGGCACCCTTCACTATTCAGTGGGCACCAGTGGCCTAATGTAGATGGTGCAAACCACTTGTCTCAAGGTTTTATTAGCTCTCCATGTAAACCAAGTTATTCAGTATCTTTTCTCCACTAAATTTTCCTACTAGTTTTTCCTAATCTTATATTTCTAATTGAATAACATTTTTCTAAGATGCCACGCTGACCCCTTTTGAATTACCCTGGATCCACTCGGGCTGGAACCCAGCACTTCAGCTTCAGCATCAGTCCTTCCAATGAATATTCAGGACTGATTCCTTTTAGAAAGGACTGGTTGGATCTCCTCGCAGTCCAAGGGACTCTCAAGAATTTTCTCCAGCACTGCAGTTTAAAGGCATCAATTCTTTGGTGCTCAATTTTCTTTATATTTCAACTCTCACATCCATACATGACCACTGGAAAAACCATAGCTTTGACTAGACGGATCCCTGTTGGCATAGTAGTGTCTCTGCTTTTTAATATGCTATCTAAATTGGTCATAGCTTTTCTTCCCAGGAGCAAGTGTCTTTTAATTTTATGGATGTATTCACCATCTGCAGTGATTTTGGAGACCCCAGAAATAAAATCTTTCACTGTTTCCATTCTTTCCCCATCTATTTGCCATGAAGTGATGGGACTGGATGCCATGATTTTACTTTTGTAAATTTTAAGCTTTAAGCCAACTTTTTCACCCTCCTCTTTCACTTTCATCAAGAAGCTCATCAGTTCTTCTTTATTTTCTGCCATAAAGATGGTGTCATCTGCATATTTGAGGTTATTGATATTTCTCCTAGCAATATTGACTCCAGTTTTTGCTTCATCCAGCCTGACATTTCACATGATGTACCCTGCATAAAAGTTAAATAAGCAGGGTGACAATATACAGATTTCACATACTACTTTTCCGATTTGAAACCAGTCCATTGTTCCATGTCCAGTTCTTATTGTTTCTTCTTGACCTGCATACAGATTTCTCAAGAGGCATGTAAGGTGGTTTGGTATTCCCATTTCTTTAAGAATTTTCCACAGTTTGCTGTGATCCACACAGTCAATGGCTTTGGCATAGTCAATAAAGCAGAAATAGATGTTTTTCTGGAGCTCTCTTGCTTTTCCTATGATCCAATGGATGTTGGCAATTTGATCTTTGGTTCCCCTGCTTTTTTAAAATCCATCTTGAACCTTTGGAATTTCACATTTCATGTACTATTGAAGTCTGACTTGGAGGATTTCGATCATTACTTTTCTAATGTGTAAGATTCTGCTGATTGCAGCCCTTGATTTCTCAGACCAACACTTTGGTGAGGTAGATCCATATGACTAGCTCTGACTAGCAATCTGGATTCTAAAACCTTCCAAAGTAATGCAGAAAAAATCCAAGTGTGCTCTCTCAGCTTTCTTCTGCAACAAATATTAAGAAGGCTGAATGTTAGTATGTTCCAATGTAAAATTTCAAGGTATATTAATGGCTTCAAGACGGGTAAGGCTTATGTCAATTGAATTCCTTAGTGACTGTGTGTAGCAGAACTCCTTCTAACTATGAGAATGAATTCAACATTTGATGTAAGAAGTCATACAGAGTTTTATCATTTTTTGTATTACCTAGCCTATCATGATTACTATCACACCTATCCTAATCATACTCTCTCTTCAGCATCATTTTGTAACTATTATTCTTTTATTTACCCTATTCTATTATCCCATCATTTAATTTAACCTTGTCTACCAAAGGTCACTGATTACTTCCTAATTGTCTTTGTTCTTTGAATCACTGACTACCCTTCTAGCAATTATTTCTTTTTCCATCCATAATGTTGTAATTGCTAGTTCCTCCGAATGCAGAAGAAACATATTGAATGTCCCAAACACTTTAAAATCTCTTTGAGATCTTACCATAGAGTGTCAGAAAAAGAACATACATGGGTATACAATTGGTTTACAATTTGAAACATCTTCTTCTTTGGGTTATATGATTGTGATAGAGTACAATATAAATATTGACCTGAATATGATGATAATAATGCTGATAAATGTAATCATACATTTCTTTCCTCAACAACATACAAGCAAATGAAAAAGGCTGCATTCTAAATTTATGTTTGTTTTTTATTCTCTACACTTTATTATTGTTTTTATATCAAGATGTTCATGGTTTGATTTGGAAAATGGAAATTGCCTTTAAAAAGACAACTTCTGCTGAAGCATTCATAATGTGAGCCTTATTTACAAATTGATATGAAACTTTCTTTATTTTATAAGACTTCCCAATGCAAGAGTGCATGTAGTTACACATAGCATATATGCATAGATATCAATATTCCATAGAGATCAGTCTGAGGGAATTGCACTCAGGACAGTTTTGAGTGTGTTGAGTCTAGTGCCAAGTGACTTGCCTGTGAGATTTAATGCAGTATACTCAGAGTTTTCACCTTTCTTCAGTGTAATTTGTTGGGCTTTTGTATTGTTGGAAACTTGAATTTTCTTAAGTACAAAATCCCAAGGAAAGCAGAAATATAATTTGTGATTAACACACAGGTGAAAAAAAATTTAACTGTATAGCACTTACTCTGTATTTGGCATTGTCTAAATGCCTCATAGATGTTAACTCATTTAAACAAAAGATTGTGAGTAAAATTATCCACATACCACATACCCATATTGTTGGGTAAGAAATGAGGTAAAGCTCTTACTGGAATTCAGGGAACACTAACACATGTAGAAGAGGGAGAAAAGTCAGTTAAATGGTGACTGAAAAAGATAAGCCAAAGATGCTGACACAGTGCTTAAGAAAGAGCATACTTTGGGAGAGGGTGGCTGATATAATCACTTTATCCCAAGTAGCCAAGCACAATAAGTACTGAAGTTTGTGCATTGTGTATACTGTAAAGAGCCATGGATGGAAGACCTTACAATGTTGAGAGAGTAGAATGGTGGAAGCTAAAACCAGGTTGTACTGAGTTAGAAAAAATAAATGGGAAAGAAGGGCATGTAGACAGTGAACCCATCATCCTTCAAGAACGGTGTCTGAAACAGTGGGTAGAAATTTCTTATGTTCATGTTTTGAGAAGAGATGGAGTGTAATTTCTGTCTTGTATTTTAGATAGCAGATTCTTAATAATCTTAAAATAGTGTTGAAAATGAACCAGAATAAAAGGAATAATTGGCTACATAGACAAGAGAGAGGCAGTTGAAAAGAAACCCTCTGAACCACTTTATATCTTTTCATTCTTTCCCCCCTTATGCACTCTAATTGCAAATTTTAGTCTTTAGTCTTAACCCTCCCAGAGAGTCCATAGAGCCTAGTGCTTAACAATTACTTCTCTGAAACTGATCCTAAAATCCACATCTCAAACTCTAATCTCTTTACTTTAAATTTCAATCCTGAATCCTTCCATTGCCTGCTGGGCGTTTCCATTTAAAATTCAAATACATCTAAAAAGTTAGCTCTTCATTTTTCTAAAAAATCATCTTTGATCCCTGACTCTTCTTTCTGGAATTGTAGCCTGACATCTTTTCTTTGACTATTCTCTGTATTCAGATACCTTTAATAACCATGCAGTGTTCAACTAATCACAACCTCATGGAATTTATTCCTTATCTGTTTGGAGTACATGACCTTTAAGTTCTCTTCTGAAACTAATTTTGCCTGTTTCTAGAAACTGATATAAATATAAAGCTCAGTCAGAACATTGCAATAAAGATTGTCTAAATTCATGGACCTACTTTATGAGTGTTTAAAAAAAAAAAAAGAGGTAATTAAACTGGCAACTGCTCTCTCCCAATGGAAGCTTAAAACCAAAATTTTATTTCCATTTTCCTTTAGCTTTTATGAATTAATCATGTATGGCACATTGGATTATTTTTTATATTTGATATAAACTAAAATACAATTATATTTTTACCAAAAATATTTGCTAATAACTTAGCCATGTTAGGTCAGAGAATATTCAGCAAAATATGGACATTGTGTCCTTTCAAGGATTTGTTTCCTGCTGAATTATCTCATTTGATAAAGTGTCCTAAAGCAATTAAACAGCAATATATTGAAATCATGAAGTTAGTTGAGATGACAACTAAAAATGCCTCAAAGCAAACTTCATTTAATTAAGGAAAGACAGTTTGTCTCATTATGTTGGTAATGTGGTAGAGATGTGATCTAGAGTCTCCAATTCATTCCGAAGGCCTCTTGGTTACCTGTTGCTAGCCTAAACATAAGGACTTGATTGCTCAGTTGCCATTGTCATAAGATTATTATAAAAACAAAGTGGTCGATATTTCCTGTATTAGAGGTGCGCGCCTTTAACATACACGTGAGCATATGAATGGATGCTAACTTGAAATCCACCAAACCAGAGGAAAACTGTCAATGACATAAATATAAAAATAAGATAAGGTCCTCCACTGTGGCACTGAGCAGTCTATACTGTAACTTCAATAGCAGTAAGCGACTGTCAACAAACGAGTCAACTGTGTCATTTACTTTACTATTTAGGTCACTTTACAAAAAATCACATTTGTTCATATTTGCTCATCACATTTGCACATCCTTTATTAGAACATTGATGGCAGGGTAGAGTTTTGTTAATTTTTATACTCTCTAAAATATCTCTCATTTAAATTAAGTTGATCTATGAATTGCCAACATTCTGTCAGGTTTTTAAATTTATAAAAACAGTAAATTCACATTGTCCAGTCTAATGGCAATTGTCTTATAAATATACATTGGTAGTGTAACTGATAATTAAATGGCATGAGCAATATGGAACCGATCTCCTGAATGACAAAGCACCTTTGTAAGATCAGGCTTACCCTTACTTTGTAAGAGGGTCAAAATATAGTCAAGATATGTAACTAAAGAATGGTAAACTGAGATTCTCTGATATGTGTCCAGGGCACATTCAGTTCTCTGTGACATTGCTGCTCCCTTGCTGTTTGTTATCTAACCAATTTTTACAAGTTAAAAGAAAAACCTTGAATTTTGAAATAAAATACATTGTACATGTTTTTCATGAACACAGAATTAATCCTTTATAGAATTTCAGTTAAAATTATTATTTTTTCTTTATTCTTATATTCATTCATTCACCTATTTACTTATCTAACCACTGTGACAGATACTGTAGCATCCAAAAAAATATATTGACAGCAAGTTTTATATAATAATCCAGCAAAATATTTTCTAAATTTTATTTTATGAACAAAACAGTAAATGCAATGTTACCTTAAAAGCCCTATATTTACAAAGTTTTTCATGTATTTTATTTTTAATTAAGTTAACTAAGCAAGTGTTTTATGGAATTTATTCTATGCTTTAGACATTTTACTAGGAATTAGGGATAAACTGATGGAAATCTATTTCCTTGCCCTCATTGAGCCTATATTCTAATGAGAAAAGAAAAAGTATACATGTATAAAATCAATAAATAATTTTTATGTTTTTAAATTAAAAACATATAATATACAAAAATTGAACATAATTTTATCTCTATACCTACATGATAATTTCTTACATTTCAGAAAGCAATGTGTGTGTGTGCTCAGTCATGTCCGACTCTTTGCAACCCCATGGACTATAGCCCACCAAGCCTCTCTGTCCATGGGCTTTTCCAGGCAAGAATACTGGAATGGGCTGCCATCCCCTTCTTCAGGGACAGAGAACAATAAAAAGATCTGAAGAGCAATAAAAATATATAAGGTGCCTTTCTTCTCTAAAAACCATAATCTATTTGGAAATATCAGAAAATCCATCTAAAATAACACAAATGAAATTTTATTTGTCTCATATAACAAGAACTGTAGTTAGACAGCTGCTTCCTTTGTTTCAGAGGCTCAATAAAATCAGGACCAGGATTTTCAGATTCTGTAGGCTAGTTGAACTATAAGGAAGGGAGGGAAATTTAGTATTCAGCTTTTACAAACTTTGTTAGGAAAATTAAGAAAAGGAGAAGAAAATTGGGATTAAGTATTGTTTTAAACATGTTCCACAGAATCAGACTTGGGAGTTTTGTATAAAAGTGATTTAGTTGTAGGAAAATCTAACAGATATTGACAGGTGAGACCGAAGGAAGGAAGAAAGCCAAGTCAAGTATCCTAATGGATGATTTTGATTCAGTCACATAAAGGAGTTTCAGAGTCAATGACAGGGTCAATCATTGCCTTGTTTGAGACAGGAGAGCAAAAATATTTATATTCCCAAACCCACAGGTCATTGGTTCAGGACAGCTTCCTGAAGACAGTAATTGCTCGAGCAATTCCCACATTCCATATCTGAGCTCTGCCAGATTGAGGGAAGGTCTCTGGAAAAAAAAAATAATAATAAAAGTGCTGGCTATTGGGAATGAAGGCATACCAGGAGCATGTGTACATGAAAATGGTAAAGATATCCAAGGGGCAGAGCACTGATATCACCTGTTACAGGAACCGAGTGAGCTATTCTACTTTCTCCACCAAGGAGCCAAAATATGCAAAAATAAGTTACATAGTAGTGAAAGTCACTTTATTAGAGATAAAATAATTATCATTAAAAATCAATACATTATGTCATACACACGGTGAAAATTTTCTAAGGATAAGATTCATTAGGTCAATTTTGATTATATTTACTTAAACTTGTACCCTGTCAGTTTTGTTAAATACATGAAATAGAATGTCAGGGGTAAACGTCAATATAATCATTCTGAGAAATAATGTTCTACCTAGGTCCCTGAGATGGAATTTTTAAGAACAAGATGAAAAATTGATCTTGACCTAGTAATCAACTAGAATCAATATTTGGGCTTAAGAAAGTACATTGATTATTTTTAACTGTGCCCAGATCTTTATAGTGTCTGATTTTATTCCATTTTAGTTACCTTAGAAATCCACTTGAGAAAATATGACTTGAGAAATTATAAAATATATTTTGACTGAAATTATTGACAAAATGTGGTCCACTTGAGAAGGAAATGGCAAACCACTTCAGTATTCTTGCCTTGAGAACCCCATGAACAATATGAAAAAGCAATAAGATAGGACACTGAAAGATGAACTCCCCAGGTTGGTAGGTGCCCAATATGCTACTGGAGATCGGTGAAGTAACTCCAGAAGGAATGAAGGGATGGAGCAAAAGCATAAACAACACACAGTTGTGGATGAGACTGGTGATAGAAGCAAGGTCCAATGCTGTAAAGAGCTATATTGCATAGGAATGTAGAATGTTAGGTCCATGAATTAAGGCAAATTGGAAGTGGTCAAACAGGAGATGGCAAGAGTGAACATCAACATTCTAGGAATCAGCGAACTAAAATGGATTTGAATGGGTGAATTTAACTCAAGATGATCATTACATCTACTACTGTGGGCAGGAATCCCTCAGAAGAAATGGAATAGCCATCATAGTCAATAAAAGAGTCTGAAATGCAGTACTTGGATGTAATCTCAGAAATGACGAATGATCTCTGTTCATTTTCAAGGCAAACCATCCAATATCATGGTAATCTGAGTCTAATGTTGAAGAGGCTGAAGCTGAACAGTTCCATGAAGACCTACAAGAACATTTAGAACTAACACCCAAAACAGATGTTCTTTTCATTATAGGAGACTGGAATTAAAAGTAGGAAGTCAAGAAACACCTGGAATAACAGGCAATTTTGGTTTTGGAGTACAAAATGAAAAAGGGCAATGGCTAAAAGAGTTTTGCCAAGAGAACACACTGATCATAGCAAATACCCACTTACAACAACACAAGAGAAGACTCTACATGTGGACATCACCAGATGGTCAACACCAAAATCAGATTGACTATACTCTTTGCAGGCAAAGATGGAGAAGCTCTATACAGTCAGCAAAAAGAAGACTAGGAGCTGACTGAGGCTCATTTCATGAACTCCTTATTGCCAAATTCAGACTGAAATTGAAGACAGTGGGCAAGACCACTAGACCATTCAGGTATGACCTAAGTTAAATCCCTTATGATTATACAGTGGAAGTGAAAAATAGATTTAAGGGACTAGATCTGATAGACAGAGTGCCTGATGAACTGTGGATGGAGGTTTGTGACATTGTACAAACCCTGGAGGCAGGGATCAAACCACCCCCAAGAAAAAACAAATGCAAAAAGCAAAAGGGCTATCTGAGGTGGCCTTACAAATAGCTGTGAAAAGAAGAAAATTGAAAAGCAAAGAAAAAAGGAAAGATATATGCATTTGAATCCAGAGTTCCAAAGAATAGTAAGTAGAGATAAGAAAGCCTTCTTCAGTGATCAATGCAAAGAAATAGAGAAAAACAATATAATAGGAAAGACTAGAGATCTCATCAAGATAATTAGAGACACCAAAGGAACATTTCATGCAAAGATGAGTTCAATAAAGGACAGAAATGGTACAGACCTAACAGAAGCAGAAGATATTAAGAGGTAGCAAAAATACACAGAATATTTATGCAGAAAAGATCTTCACAACCCAGATAATCACGTTGGTGTGATCACTCACCTAGAACTAGACATCCTGGAATGTGAA
Source organism: Madoqua kirkii (assembly GCA_006408675.1). Taxonomy (NCBI): domain Eukaryota; kingdom Metazoa; phylum Chordata; class Mammalia; order Artiodactyla; family Bovidae; genus Madoqua; species Madoqua kirkii. The sequence continues at coordinate 15,530 of SJYC01023410.1, forward strand.
ATCAAGTGGGACTTAGGAAGTATCACTATGAACAAAGCTAGTGGAGGCAATGAAATTCCAGTTGAGCTACTTCAAATCCTAAAAGATGATGCTGTGACAGTGCTACACTCAATATGTCAGCAAATTTGGAAAACTCAGCAGTGGCCACAGGCCAGGAAATGGTCTGTTTTCATTCCAACCCCAAAGAAAGGCAATGCCAAAGAATGCTCAAACTACCACACAATTGTGCTCATCTCACACATTAGTAAAATAATGTTCAAAATTCCCCAAGCCAGGTTTCAACAATATGTGAACCGCGAACTTCCAGATGTTCAAACTGGTTTTAGAAAAGACAGAGGAACCAGATTTCAAATTGCCGACGTTCACTGGAGCATCGAAAAAGCAAGAGAGTTCCAGAAAAATGTACATTTCTGTTTTATTGACTATGCCAGGCCTTTCACTGTGTGGATCACAATAAACTGTGGAAAATTCTGAAAGAGATGGGAATACCAGACCACCGGACCTGCCTCTTGAGAAACCTGCATGAAGTTCAGGAAGCAACAGTTAGAACTGGACATGGAACAGACTGTTTCCAAATACGAAAAAGAGTACGTCAAGGCTGTATATTGTCACCTTGCTTATTTAGCTTGTATGCAGAGTACATCATGAAACATGCTGGGCTGGATGAAGCACAAGCTGGAATCAAGATTTCCAGGAGAAATGTCAATAACCTCAGATATGCAGATGACACCACCCTTATGGCAGAAAGTGAAGAACTAAAGAGCCTCTTGATGAAAGTGAAAGAGGAGAGTGAAAAAGTTAGCTTAAAGCTCAACAGTCAGAAAATGAAGATCATGGCATCTGGTCCCATCACTTCATGGGAAATAGATGGGGAAACAGTGGAAACAGTGTCAGACTTTATTTTTCTGGGCTCCAAAATCACTGCACATGGTGACTGCAGCCATGAAATTAAAGTATGCTTATTCCTTTGAAGGAAAATTATGACTAATCTAGACATAATATTAAAAAAAACAGAGATGTTACTTCCAACAAAGGTCCTTCTAGTCAAGGCTATGGTTTTTTCTGTAATCATGTAAGCATGTGAGAGTTGGACTATAAATAAAGCTGAGCTTTGATGCTTTTGAACTGTGATGTTGGAGAAGACTCTTGAGAGTCCCATGTACTGCAAGGAGATCCAACCTGTCCATCCTAAAGAAAATCAGTCCTGTGCGTTAATTAGAAATACTGATGTTAAAGCTGAAACTCCAATATTTTGGCCACCTGATGCAAAGAGCTGACTCATTTGAAAAAACCCTGAAGTTGACAACATTGAAGGCAGGAGGAGAAGGGGACAATAGAGGATGAGATGGATAGATGGCATCACCGACTTGATGGACATGAGTCTGAGTGAACTCTGGGAGTTGGAGATGGACAGGGAAGCCTGGAGTGCTGTGCTTCATGGGATCACAAAGAGTTGGACACGATGCTGTATCTCTTCTCTTCTGAACTGTGCCTTGGTATAACTCAGTGGACCATGGCTTCCATTTTACTACAAAAAAATGTTTACCAATGAATGTTTCTATCCAGGGAAAAATCTAACCTGGAATTGAGCTTTTCTTGTTTGCATAGCTGCCTTTCATTCTGAACTTAATACCAAGTCACAAATAATTAAATGTGATAATTCTGTTTCTTAAGGAGAAAGAGATGTAGTATGCCTTTGCACCTTAGAAAAATTAATATTGGTCTTTAAATAAAGTGAATATCAACTGTCTCAGATACTCATAAAATGACACTAATACTTACTTAATAGTTCTTTTGTTTCACTTAAAAAGCATTACTACCATTACTTTCCAAGAAGCATTATATGACCATAAATCACATGGATATTTATATGTATTTTGAGGTAAAATTGTATGTAAGAAGTTTCTTTAAAGTTTATCATTAGTTTTCCCTGTTTTCTGCTCATCAGTCAATGAGTATGTTTTTCTGTTTTCTGAGCATAAATAAGATTCTTTATCGACTGAGCTATGAGGGATGCTTTGAACATAAGTAAAACCAACTTAAATCTAGTTTTGTCAGTTATTTCTTTAAAAACCGTTATTATGATAGCATTTATGGAATATAATTATTTAAAAATA